>JAECUM010026736.1:0-52270 GCA_016617855.1 Megalonaias nervosa | reverse complement strand
GATGATCTCCCCAGGGGAAATGCCTCCAGCATATCAGGAGTATCCAGAAGATAACATCACCATGATAATGAAGCGAGCTGAAGCAGAACAAAGGGCAGAAACCAGAAAGGCCAAAAGAAGCGAGGCAGGAAAAAATGAAGCAGTGGCAAAAAGGAAGCAGGGTCAAGAGAAGATGAGGGGAAAACAAGAAAAAGTTACTTTGGGCTCACAAGAAAGACTGCATGAGAAGAACATGTTGCAGGAAGTTTATGACTGTGTCGAGTAAACTTGTTTTAAAGATCGACCTAAAAGCCAGATATAACATGGCTCAAAAAAAATTGTGGACAACAATCTACCAGTGATGCAGGAGCTTCTCATGCAGACCACATTCACTGCCAATGATTACGTTACCACTGTAGCGGCATATGAAATACTGAGCAGCATCACCAAAAGTTATGGTACATCAGCTAGGATGAAAACCGATGAGGCCGAAAAGGAGCACATGATAAGCCTTGTTACCAAGTTAAAAGTGTACAATGACAGCCTGAAAGAGGAGGGAAAACTCAGAGAAAAGGCCTACCATTTAGAAAAAAGGACACCTCTTTTTTAAGTGCCAGTAATTCCAGCAGGGTTTGAGTCTGCTTGGTTGATAGAGCAGTCATAGGCAGATGCAGTTACAGAGGAAAGAGAGCTTGTTTCAGGGAAACATGAAGACAAGCTTAGAAGACTTACAGCAGCAGCAAAAGAGGAGCTTGTAAAAAAGAAACCTGAAATAATAAATCGTTATGACATAAAATGTCATTTGGAGTGCAGAAATCGACAGGAGGAGGAAAAGCGACAGAAGGAGGAGGAGAAGTGGGAGGATGCAAAGGATGGAAAGACAACTGGACAAGACATCTGTAAAGGAAAAGGTATTCGTTACTACAAAAATCCAACCTAGAAAGTCTCACGGTTAAAATTGCTGATCACTTCTTTATGTCAGTGTGGAGATCGATAACAATATGGTGGATATCCTCAGTCATCTTCTGGATAGCAAACTTGTGATGTAGGATCAGTATTAGATTCTGTACGAGGACTTGATTTAAACAGTTCATTAGCACTGGCGACATAGTCGACCACTTTTGTCACGTGCATTTGAATAGTGGTTTCAATGATATCACACTGTTCTTTGATTCACATTCGGTCACTTCTACAGTGAAATATTATCCTCCATTGGAATTGGGTCAGCAAGCATTGTACGCGATCGCGTTGATCTCTGGCGAAATATGGAATAGCTTTTTAAACATCACCATGAGCAACAACAGGTTCTCATAGACTATACCAGGTCAGCAAAATATGATCACAATTTCTCCAGGCAGTTAAAGTATCACCTGCATTGCCGTGGAAATTTCAACACTGAACACAGCCAATAGGGACAAAGCCAAGAACATCAAAATCGAGCCTGATTACTCAACGTTGTGAACCAGAATCATGCCTGTGAGAAATTATATTGTATGATTTAATATCCATAATTTGATCAGATCCATACTTGGTTTTAGCACAGGTACTACTTTGTCACAAAATGGAGTGCACGAAGGAGATTACATGCTAATATCAACTGCTGAATCACTCGGGTGTCTCTTTCATCGGTTGGTTCTGCCTCTGGTGTGATTTAGTCTATGACAATTAATGTGCCTTCGGGATCGCTCATGGAGATTTATCCTAATCCTTTCATTTATGATCCCATCATGAACACGTACATAATCTTGGAAATCACCATGTGGCTCACCAATCAGTTTGGAAATGCTGTTGATAATAACAACGAAAGTATCACCTATTACTTGCTCTCGCAGGAGTGGAAGACATTTAAGTCTCATGGCTGTAAGACGTAAAGAAGCATCTCAGTCGTAAATGGCAACAAAAAATGTTCAGGGATAAAATAGTAGCAATGAGCTAAGTGGTATGAAATCATGGGTGGAATTTTGTCCATGCTTTTTTCTCGGTGCTAACAGCATTTCCAGGTATTGCAGCAAAAGCAGCTCCAATTGCCTTCACAGTGGCAAAAGCTGTAGCTACCGGAGCTGCCTCTGCAGCTGGAATGGCAGTGGGACAAACAAGTAGCCAGCAAAATCATGCTGCAGAAAACTTCAGCAACCCTGCAGGAAGCACAGTTGTCGGATCTTTCCATGCAGGCAACGTACGGCATTGCTCAGTGAAAGATCAGAAACGATTTTACAGGATCTTGAGAAAAATGTGAGTGGATCACCAATGGCATCTCTTGGCTCCATCAAGTTCGGTTATGGATTAAAAAGATTGTTTTAAAAACAACTTTAAACAAAAATATAATGCATTTTAATAATCATGCAATATTTTTATAACATCGTTATAAAATAGCAACAAAATGTATTTGAGAATTACTCCCAATCACCTTAGGCTGAATGATGACAGCCCCATCAATGACCTGACGATCAAGTATGAATATGTCGAATACTAGACATGAACATCACCAATCTCAGCATGAGCACGCACCAAAAAATCAAGATGCGTGACGAAGATGTGTACTAGGTTTCCCATAAGGCCTTTCTGGAAGTCCAAGGGAAAATGCAACCTGGAGTGGGCAGGGGAGATTATGCAGCAGAGGTGTATTTTCTAAGGATTAGCTTCCTGAATTTACTAACTTTTATAACAACCATCTAAGATTGGCTTTAAAAAAAAGATATTGTCTTGTACAGCATACACAATTAAATCAAAGCGGCTGTCATAGAGCAGTTTAACAGAACTCTCAAAAATCATGTGGAAGAGATTTTCCAGCGATAATACCAACCGATACTTAGATTTTCTGCTAGAAATCACTGACTAATACAATCACATATGGCACCGCAGAATTAAAATTACTCCCATGGAAGCATACTCATTAAACCCACAGTGTTTTCAAGACAAAATACAAGAAGTCGGGTGACCACATCAGAATCAGCAGACCAAAAAACCACCTTCAAAAAGGGATACATACCTAACTGGACTGAAGAATTCTTTGTCATCAGTGCCATTCAAAAAACCATTCCAGTCACCTACGTACTCAGAGATTTATCTGGATAGCCCATCCAAGGGCCATTTTACGAACAGGAATTACAGAAAACCAGGCAAAACCTGTTCAGAGTCGAAAAGGTGATCTCCACAAAAGGAAAAAGGTAAAAAAAAATCTCTCGTCAGATGCTTTGGATATTCTGAACAATTCAACTTGTGGACTCCAACAAGATCCCTCAGGCTTCTGAAATGATCATATCATACACCTGACACACTCTCTTTCCTAATACTGGCTTGCACTTCGCAGCATGCTCATGAAGTCCAATCAGCTCAAATAGGCATTTAAACACATACTCAAATTTTATAAATTTCACATGATCCGGAAGTCAATGCCGAGTCAGCATATTCAGCAGTTGATAAAATTGATCTTGCTCTAGCGCTGACAAATTAAAATGCTTCAACTTAATTTTTATGTGGTATTGCTGATTATACCACTGCACTGGATGCTGATGACTATAACAAAACCTCATCCATTCCTAAAACTCGTGCTCATCATCGGTCTCCTCAATACAGATCATTTCATGAGCATAACTTGGGTCCTTATTCGCATACACTGTAGCCTCATCCACATGCTTCAACACAGCCGAATGCTCCTCTTCACTTACCTCCACTATAGGACTACTATTGCAAATACCCTCATGATAATGCAATCTTTCATTACCCCAAGGCCAACGTAAGATCCATCTTCGCTCTACTACAAGCACACCTCTAGCATCATGCGCAGGAAATTCTAGCATGATTTTCAGTGGACCTTAAGTGAGCCAGAACCTCCATCTTTATGAGACAAAACCCACATTTCTTTCTCTGCATGAGCAAGAACCCCCATCTCTATGAGGGTGAAAAAAGTGACCCAGAATCCCCATTTTATCATACTACTTCCAGCTCTCATCCTCCCCCTTATGATGAAAAGTGAGCTATTCTAAAAATATACATTACATTTTGTTGACATAGTAACCAAGGTTATACTGAAAGACAGAAACATGAAACTTGCCATAAATATTTCTGCAATTTCACCAATAAATTTTACATTTTGAAGAGGGTTGGAACAGATGAGATCCATGGAGGTCAAAAGTCAAAGGTTAAAATATTTGCTTATTGTTTAGTATGGATGAAAGTGAATTTGCTTTGCAATCATTTATTTCTCAATTTCACTACAAATAAATGAAACATTTTCAGTATATATTTCTTTCACTTAATGCAACAGTTTTAAATTTAAGTTGCCTTCACTCCTGTATTCCAAGACTTAGAATTTCCCAGTAATTAAGGTCATTACACACATGATACTTCCTCAAGGCATATTGTGTAAGCATGAGCAAGATAAGCAGAATTAACTTATCTTGATGCATAACATCAGTGTTAATGTACCATATTGTTCAGAACATTGTACATAATGATATGAAACTAAGAACACTAATTGCACAAATTTGCATACTTATTTAAGGTGGCGCATCTCCAGTTTCATAGTTTGCATAGAGTTAGAATTTTGAAGAAAAAGAATTTCCCCATGTTCCCTCACTGGTTATGCTGGCTATTTAAAAAAAGACTTGTATATCTTATCTATTGTTCAAAGAACCTTTAATTCCCATTATTTTAGCGTATGATTGATGGGTGTAATATGGGTTATAGAGTATACAATTTGGCCTTACTTCAGATGTTCACCTCTCAAAAATCTGCTAGATCTGCTTGGTCATTTTAACTTCATGGACTTAAGAAGTAAATTGTTAAAAAAGAGCCGATAACTCTTTTTGCATTTTATATAATTGGTAATTCATCCATTGCACTTTAGGCAGCATGTAGTGTCTAGTCCGACAAAGAAAGCATAATACATATACGGGCAAGAATAAAACTTAACTAGATTAAAAAGCATATGTAAAAGCATAAAGATTGGCAGGTATGAAAATCCATAATCATCATTTGCTTCCTTCATAAAGTCAATGACTGGTGACGACCAATGACAATAATTGTGATTATTAAGATTCACATTTAACAGGTTCTCAATATTTTTCTGGTCCAGATCCCCTTGAATCACTTAAGAACTATTCCTGGATTTCATATTTATTAGCCAGTGTTCTTTTAGCATTGGTACATATGTTCTGGCATTTTGAAAGGAAAACTAAAACCTTTATAAATTGTCTGAAATGTTTCCTCTAAAACATTTTGAACAATGCATTAGCTAGTAAATAATAAAAAAAAAATATCAAAATACTCAAATGTTCCTGCTGAAATCGATTTTTGGTCGGTTTGCTTTTTATCTCACCTCCACCAGAGGTCAGCCAATTTTTATTAGTAGATTAGAAAGCCAGGACCACCTTTGATCCGTATATGACTTATAACGCCCTAATAATACATACCCCATTTGGTCTAAAACTTTCTTGATTATAGCAGTAAAGTAATCAATTGACAGTTTATTATGTACATGTTACCCTTCATAATTTGATTACTTGGCCTTTTTCTTTTATTTTTCAAAAGATGTAGGGTACAATTCAACTAAAAATGCAGTATATAGTCTTTAAAGTAGTATTTTTGCCATTCCACTGATAGAATAACATGTATGTTGATGGGCAATCAAACAATCGCTGGTGTCTGATAAAAGGTTAATCTAGTCAAGTCCTAATTGATTCCCTCTTCCTCTGATTATCATAATTGTCAAAGATGATTATGAAACTATCAAACCTAAGTGTGACATCAGTGATCTCTTAGCTTTGCCAAGTTCATATTGATTCTGTATAGGTGTGGTATTATTGGCTGATAAAGTGTAACAGTAGTCTAGCAAAGGTCAATCACTGGCATGTACAGTCAGTTTGTTAAGGAGAGCATGCTCTTAAGTAGGAAATTATGGCAGAGGTGAATCTTTGATAATTAGGATTGATACTCAGGTCCTCTAGTTCTATTCTTACCACAAGTTATTAACACAGAAGATAAAAGGAATGCAATGTAATTATCTGTGTTAGAATATTAGCACGGCTTTGCTGTCTATTCCTTGTTGACACTATATTTACACAACTTTAAAAATTTTCATTGCTTTTTGCATTACTGCTTGTTGCTTGAGATGTTCATCTGAATGGAATTTCAAAGATATTTCATTGACTCGTAAAACTCTTTAAATATGTACAGCTTCCCCTGACAAGCCTCGGATTGTGGAACTAAATATTGCTGAATCTGGCTCAGGTTACTATCTGAATTGCTCCACAAAATCCAACAGCGCACCTGCTGAGCATGGCCTGGCCATGGTTACTGAGTGGAAGAGGAATGGTACAGTTGTCGCCTCAGGAGGACGGTATACTTTCAGTGGAACAGAGCTGACCATCTCTAACCTTAATTTTGAACACGATAATGGGGCACAGTTTACATGTCTGACATATGAGGATCAATTAGCAAAGTCAGTGGAAAGTGATGCACACATCATTGATGTCAAGTGTAAGTATTAGTACACGTAGTCTCTGATAAGTTGAATCTGGTAAAATTAACAAAATAATGTTAAATATTCTAATATACATATACAGAAGTTTTTAGGCCACTTTTGTTTTGAACTGGTTTATATATAGTACAAAGTTTGAGCTGCTCACAGAAGATTTTGCTAATTGTAGTTTTTATTTTGCTTTCTTAAAAGTTGTACATACAGCAGTATGAGTTATGAGATCTATAATTTTGTTTGTTCATGCTAATTCATCCCATTTTCTTTCCTTGTTTTATTACATTTTAATGTTACAAAGTTCTAGGTATAATAAATGTTCACTCTGAAGTATCAGACAAGGCATGGACTAACATTTATAGTGATACCATGTCGTATACTTTGAAAACATTTTATAGAGATAACAGGGTTAAAAAATAATCAGATCCAGCTTTAAGAGCAAAAGTCTCTGATTCTGGAATCAGAGTTTTCTTAAAGATTTTAAACTTTCTCTTGTTGGACCAAACCCAGTTGAAACAAAGTGCCACAGATAGATTAAGATTTGAAAGAAACAAACTGGACATATGGCCAACTCTGGCTAAACTCCAGGTTGGAAAGCAAGCACCAGTTTTCCAACCTACAGTAAAGTACATCGCAGATTTCAGAAACCCATGTTTCTACAGTGGATGCAATGTTATCTATCACAGATAGGATATAATGGTCAACATGGATGTCTATGTCATGGCTAATAGTAGGTGGATTAGGTTTTATTGCCCCATCTAGAAGTTGCAGCATTTAATTATATGACAGTTGCCATCCGTTATTGCAAGTGTAACTTGCCTTTCAGCTACAGTTACTGTAGAAGATTATGCAAACTACTCTTTCCAAGCTGTATACAATGCATTTTAATAGTCAGAGACTCGCCCACTAAAATACAATAAAATTATGTTCTTGAACAAACAAACAGAAAAGGAAAAATAGATAAAGAATGCACAAGTACTAGTGGTTTGATACAGTAAGGAAGCTCACAGCTGAAGTAACCATACATATGATTGCATGTGCTTTTGATTTAATAACGAAGAATGCAAGAAAGCCACTTTACAATCTTTTTACTACAAATTAAATTACACATACCAATATGAAAGATGCCTCCTGTAGTTCAGACACTTTATAACTCTTGTGTACCACATATACATTTACATGCAACACATTTTCCAAAAAAATTCAGGAGCATGATAGATACATGTTTAGAGTTATAGTAGACATATTGTTTTTAAAGAGGTTATATTAAGTACATGCTGCTAACATCTCAGTTGCTGGTTTTGGTCATCTGACAAGATTGATATCATGAACGTTTAAGCGAAAGTGATGAGAAATCAATAATCATCTATTGGTAGGAATTAAACAAGTATGACTATAGGTATCGTTGGAGATTCTCTGTATGATGTCACAATGAAATATGTGCATAGCCCTGGCAGAACCATTGAAGGAACGAGAAGAATGATGCAAATATATTACCAGATGAAGCGCATGCTCACAATATGCAAAAGTTAAATGACATTGAAGATTATAAATGACTGTCTGTAAATTAAAATGTATAAACTCAAATCAAGATGGGTAACATTTGTCCTATTTATTTGTTGGTTGTAATGTACATTTTTGCATTCTGAGCAGTGTCATTAAATAATGACAGTGATAATGTTCTAATAAATGGATTATATACGATTATATATACCCATGGCCTTCTTAAATATCTCTTCTAGTTTCTGGTATCAATATTTTTATTAAAATCCACCTTTTGATTTTGTTGCAATCTTGGATTTTGTGATAATATATATGAATAGATAAATTGGCTTAGTTTTGTTGTAGGAACTAAAACTAATAAATTAACACAGGGGTCACCCTACCAGGCAAAGTGGGCGACTAAGTCGCCTAAAAAATGTAAACTTTGCCTTAATCAGCTAAGAAAGCGAAAACGACTTCGCCCTGTGATTTTTTTAGAGGTACGTTGACTAATGATGCCTTTTGAAATGCCCCCTCGCCTTAACCAGGTTAGTTCTCATCATCATCATTGGCAGCTCAGTCTCGGGAGACCATGTGAGTAGCGCCCTTGGAGTGTTGTCTTTCTCGGGTTTTGGCATCGTCTGTTTTGGCTGTGCAGGCCGATGCGCGAGTGACAGTCCCTATTGCAGTTGGTGCAGACGTACTGGGAAGTCTGAGTTGCTTGGGTTGCTGTTGCACTCTTCTTTCTCTCACGTTTCTCTGCGGCCTGCTGGACTCTCCTCCCATCAGCGACTGCTATGCCCTTGCTGACCGTCAGTCTCCAGGTGCCTCGGTCTTCGGCCTGCACTTCCCAGCTGTCTGGTGAAATTCCGCATGCCTTCATGTCCCTCTTGCACACATCGTTGAAGCGGAGTGAGGGGCGGTCGACTCTTCTGGTGCTAGTGGCCAACTGACCATATAGGATGTCCTTTGGCGGCCTCCAATCCTCCATGCTTCGGACGTGTCCCAGCCATCGAAAGCGGCGTTTGTTCAGCAGGGAGTACATGCTTGGGATCCGTGCACGCTGAAGGATCTCGCTGTGTGGGACGTGGTCTTGCCAGCTGATTTTCAGGATGCGTTGTAGGCACCGTATATGGAAGGAGTTGAGTCGACGTTCTTGCCTCATGTAGGTGCTCCAGGTCTCACTTCCATATAGGAGGGTGCTCAGAATGCAGGCCTGGTAGACTTGAGTCTTGGTGTGCACTGTGAGTGCGCTGTTTTCCCACACCCTCTTTGTTAGTCGGGCCTTGATGGTGTTTGCCTTTCCAAGCCTTCTCTCCAGCTCCACATCAAGCGAAAGAGTGTTGCTGATGGTTGACCCCAGGTAAATAAAGTTGTTGACTACTTCCAGGGTGATGCCGTCGATTTTGATGGAGGGGGCAGTGGTGACATCTTGCACACTGACGTTTGTCTTTTTTAGGCTGATGGTGAGCCCGAACTGCTTGCAGGCATCAGCGAAACGGTCTCCCAGTCTCTGGAGGGCATCCTCGGTGTGGGTCACAAGAGCCGCGTCGTCAGCAAAGAGCATCTCCCTGATGAGTACTAACCTCACTTTGGTCTTCCAGCGCAGTCGTGCCAGGTTGAACAGCCTCCCGTTGGACCTGGTGTGCAGATATACTCCATCAGTGGACGTGTTGAAGGCGTAGGACCGGAGCAGGGAGAAGAAGATCCCGAAAAGGGTTGGTGCCAACACGCAGCCCTGCTTCACGCCGCTATTAATGGGGAAGGAGTCTGAGGAGGATCCATCATACAGGACTGTACCCTTCATATCGGTATGGAAGGAGATTATCATGCTGCGGAGTTTTGGGGGGCAGCCGATCTTCCCAAGAAGTCCAAATAGGCCCTTCCTGCTGACCAGGTCGAAGGCCTTGGTGAGGTCGATGAACATCATGTAGAGTGGCTGACCTTGCTCTCTGCTCTTCTCTTGGAGTTGTCGGAGGGAGAAGATCATGTCTGTTGTCGACCTTTCTGCTCTGAAGCCGCAATGGGATTCCGGGTACACGCGGTCCACCAGCAGCTGCAGCCTGTTGAGGAGGATGCGGGCAAACACTTTGCCAACGATGCTGAGGAGCGAGATTCCTCTGTAATTGTTACAGTCACTGCGGTCTCTCTTGTTTTTGTAGAGGGTCACAATGGTGGCGTCGCGCATATCTTGGGGGACTGCTCCTTCCTCCCAGCAGAGGCAGAGTGGCTCATGCGGCGGCTGTAGCAATGTTGGTTTCCCACGTTTAATGGCTTCTGGCGGGATGCTATCGCTACCTGGTGCTTTGTAGTTTGAGAGGGAGACGATGGCTTTGCTGAGCTCCTCTAAGGTAGACACTTTGTCGAGCTCCTCCATAGTGGGCAATTCCTGTACGTTGCTAAGGGCCACATCGGTCACTGACGTTTCTCGGGAGTACAGCTCTGAGTAGTGCTCCACCCATCTGGTCATCTGTTGCTCATGGTCTGTGATCTTCTCTCCCGTCAGAGACTTCAGGGGGGCAGCCCCTTTCACTGTAGGGCCTAGGGCCTACTTGATGCCACTGTACATGCCTTGGATGTTTCCTGACTCGGCACTGCGCTGGATTCCTTCACACAATTGCTGCCAGTACTCGTTTGCGGACTGTCTAGCGATGCGTTGGGTTGTGCTTCAGGCTCTTCTGAGGTCAGCAAGCGTCCGTTCATTGGGGCATTTTTTGTAAGCTATGAAGGCTTCTCGTTTGTCCTTGATTACTGGTTCCATCCTTGAAAGGTGTGCGCTGAACCAGTCCTGGCTGGGCCGTTCATTCTTGCCAAACGTGGACATGGCTGTGCTATAGATGGCATCCTTCATGGCTTTCCACTTGGCTGTGGCATCGTGCTCTGGCAGGTCCTGGAGAGCCTGGTCCAGGGCGGACACATACTCCTCCACCTTGGAGGGGATAGACATCTGCGCAGAGTTGATGTGAAGGCGACCTTTTGGTTTGGAGCGGTGTAGTCTTCGTGACTGTAGGCGCACCCTGCTGCACATGAGGGCGTGGTCGGAGACGCAGTCTGCACTGTGGTAGCTTCTGGTGTAGAGGATGCTGTTCAGGGCAAAGCACCTGGTGATGACCAAGTCGAGCTGGTGCTAGCGATGAGACCTGAGGTGTTTCCATGACACTTTGTGTCGTGGCTTACACTTGAAGAAGGTGTTTGTAACACACAGGTCATGATAGGTGCACAGCTCCAGCAGTCTTTGGCCATTTTCGTTGGTCTTTCCAGTGCCATGATGTCCGAGGCAGGTAGGCCATGACTCGTGGTCAGCACCGACTCTAGCATTAAAGTCGCCGAGGAGGAATAGTAACTCGTCCTTATGGCATCCCTTGATCTGTTCGTCCAGCTGCCCGTAGAACTGATCCTTTATGTCTTCTGGAGACGTGAGGGTGGGGGCATAGACACTGAGGATGTTGACGGGACCTGCAGCAGTGGCAAGACGGATGGACAAGAGACGTTCAGTGCCCCCTGAGGGAGGCTCAACCGAGGCCAGGAGGGTGTTTTTGATGGCAAAGCCAACTCCGTGCTGGTGGGGCTCCTCAGGTTCTCGGCCCTTCCAGAAGAAGGTGTAGTTTTCCTCTCTGAGAGAGCCGCTGAAGCCGAACCTGGTTTCCTGGAGGGCAGCTATGCTGACATTTAGTCTGGTGAGCTCTCTGTCGATGATGGCCGTCTTCCTGGTGTCATCCACATCCCTGAGGTCATCAGAGATGCCTGTGCGCATGGTGCGCACGTTCCAGCTTGCGAATCGAAGAGCTGGAGTCTTCTTTAATGGTTTCTTGTTTCTTTTGTCTGGTGCGGAGCTTGTCATGCTGAGCGACACACTGAACTCCAGGCACCCACTGAAGCAGGCAAACGTTGGCGGGCCAACACCTTACTGACCGGGGGCTGCCCGGCTTGAGGCGGGCGGTATTTGGCCAGTGGGACTCGATGATCCCTCCCACCGTCGAAGCTGACCCGTGGCGCCCCTTAACTACGCCAATCGGGTGGGACTTATAACCCGTAGACTGCCAGCTTCCGTGTTGTTTCCTTGCTCAAGGGCGAGGCTGGAATGGCCTCTCCAGGACGCAAGCCTGGGCGTGTAGTATGGAGATCCTGGGCTGCCCAGACGTCAGGATCCCCCTCTCGTCCTTGCTGGTGGGGTCCAAAGGAATGCTGAGCATGACATTTGGCACCAGTTTGGATGCAGGGGCTGCCGGAAGGAAGTTGTAGTTGACACCCAGCCGCCTTAGGGGCTCCACTCCAGATTTTCTGTCTGGGTTTACTCCCGTAGCCTTTCCTTCTCCCGAAGATATCCACAAGGCAGCGGAGCCATCATCCAATGGCACTTCGTTGGTTTCGAATTGGAGTTTCCATCTCCTAGACGAACTGCCTGACAAGGCTAACGAGCTCCATCTGCCCGGGTTTGGAGTCAGAGTTTTCCTTCTCTTAGACTGGCTGCCTGGCAAGGCTAACGAGCCCAGTCTGCCCACCCAGTTATACCGCCGGGCACTCGGTCGCGCCACACAGCAGGCTATGTGAAAACAGGGGGCCCCCGCATGAAGGTGCTGCTGTGGACACAGTAGTGTAGGAGAGGTCATATGCAAGTACTTCCTGCCCAGCAAAGCCAGACAGTGGTCCCGCAGCGATCACTACACCTGGAAAGGAGAGGCTATGAGAGACGCTTCACTTTCCTTTAGCGAGCGGGACATCAGGCCCAGACCTCGCACCCCCCCCCCCCACCGGGTTAGTTCTAGTGTGTAACAAAAGGTATTCTTCAAGCCAGGCCTAGTTTTGATATCAATTACGCTGACAAACTCATGTACATTCACAGGCGTGTGTTTTGATAGCTGATTGACCATTAACCATTTCCCGAGTAAGTTAGCAACTAGGTCCCTATCACTACCTGATTGATGCATGTTATTCTTTGATGACAGAAGCATACAAACTTGTATTTCAAAACTTTAACAATAGTATGTAAATACCAATTTGTGTTTTAAGAATAAAATCGGTGATCTGGATACTTTAACTGCCTCTGGTACACTATTTCGTCATAAAATTAGTTTGAAACTGTAAGTGTACCAGTGACGGTCCCAGTAACGGAGAAAAAATGGTGGACATCGCTATGTTCGTGAAGTACCAGTTTATTAGATTGTCTGTTTTCATAAATCATCGGGAAAATATATTCGGAAAAATATACAATTCATAGAAAGCAAAGCTTAGGTATTATGTTATTTAAAATTTAACTTTAAAATGCAATTATATAGGTCAGAAACGTATGGGACAATTCTATGCTGTGGAATTCGCGAGAAGCTTTGTAAGGTCAAAGTTGTTTTCTGACTTGACTTGTCCTTGTGAAAATACGGACAAAAGCTGCGAAGCAGATAATATTTAATCAATGCCAAAAATTAATACAAATACGTAAACGAATAAATAAACCATAAATTTGCAGTCCTATGATGGATTTTTGCAATGAAGTTATATAAAGTGATTACATTACAAAAACCCCTCTTCTAAAAATAGATATACTCACATCTCTGTTGATTCCATTGGAAAGAAGGGTTTAGTTCATATACCGACTATAAATAAACCATGTCTGTCATTTTATGCATTTTAGTGTGTTACGTATGAATAGTTACGTTAATGTTTTATCCGTAACAAAGAAATTAGGACGAACAGTGTGATCTTAAGACACGTATGCATTTGCCCTCATGTACATGGTACAGGGGTTGTGTCAAACGTGTTTAGAAATCTTTGAAAGTGCCATTATTGTGAACTTTTAGAAAGTACATTAAACAAATAAATACTCAAATATAAATAAAAACTGATTAAGGGTAGTTGATTAAGCATTTTTACCAACTTTCAATTTCAATAATGTAATCTGGGTACTCAGTTAAAATTTGTTACAATGTAGTTTCTATTATTCTCTTTTAGAGTCATATGGCCAAAATAAGTCAGAACATTTTCTATTTGAAAACAAAGTATTGCTTAAATCCAAAGTTAAATGCAAATATGAATACTATGAATACTGGGAAATAGAGGGCATAATTCAAATAAGAGAACACACATTATAAATATAGTGTTTCTTGCTTCGCAACCACTTCTCCCTGTTCAGCTCTCACTTCTCCCTGTTCTGTCCAAAAGGAGAAGTCACTTCTCCCTAAAATTCAAGTCTAGCTTGACCCCTGTAACAAGGAGTGACCAACTGTAAATAGCCAAGTTTATGTATGCAGAAATTATTATATTTTAGAGAGTTGTTAGAAATAAATGAATAGTCAATAATCTTCCATTTATTATTTTTACATTTTCCTATCTGTACTTTCACAGGTTTAATAATTTCCTGATCTAGTGTTACTAGTTTCTTAGTCAATTTATACTAATTGTGAAATTTCGCGGTTTTGATGAAAAAAAACCCACCTAATCGGCAGCAAAATTGATGTGTTTGAGAAGGAACTTTTATCAAATAATTATTGGTTATTATGAGTTCTTGTATTAAAATCACCCATTAAAACACATGTTTATTCGAAGTACACATGATAGTAATTTTAAGATCCAAATATATCCATTTCATCTTTGGTATAAAACATGGAATCTTTTGGAGGAAAATAGAACATGCCAGAATAAATGTTGTCAGTTTCAGAACCAGTTTTATCAACTTTAAACCGAAGTATGGAGTCAGACTGAATGATAGATACAGATAGAGAGATAGGTAATTCTTTCAACAACATCACAGTTAGTTGTTGAATATTGAGTAAGCTTATTGTCTTTCGGCCAACCATACCAGGAAACCCCCCATGCAACGATTGCTTTTTCATGTTGATGCAGATACACTGTCATTTTTCCAGCCAACATGGAATGCTATGCAGATACTTTTTTTCAGGACATGCATTACCATTATTATTATCTCTTAAAATTGATCTAAAATGCCTACTATTATGCAAACTTGATTGTGAGATGTGTTTTTTCAATAGACATAAATGATACCCAGTTTTTTATGCTTGTTTAGATTTGGCTGAAAAGTAGGATATCATCTTAGTAGTTATCTACCTTCTTTCTTTCTTAACTTGTGCTATATTCTGCATTAGCTGAATGCATTATATCTATCAATAATATATGTACATGTACTTCAAAAAAAAGGTTGTATGGTTGCCCTTGCTGTCAAATATATCTTTTATTATACTTGCATGAATAACTCTTAAGATGGGGATTCATATATTCTAATTGCATTAAATGGCCGTCATTGCCTAAACTTACTCATGTACTTTGAGCAGGAGATGGATGAGCTTTTGGTTGCAGAGGTTGTAAATCCATATTCCCTGTTTATTGTGAACCTTCGCTGGTTGTCCTACAGTCATTGCAGATATTTTCAGTGGTTTATATTGATTACTGCTGCAGTGTTGGCACATTTGACTTTCAATATATTAAAGTTTTGAAGATTTTAGTTTATGTTAATTATGACCAAGTTGGACTTTAGAACCAAACTAGAGATAATATATGAATATTTTCTAACATTGCTCGCACATCTTTTATATTATATTAATGTACAATGCCATGTTATTCTTAATGAATAAACTTGAGTAAGAATTATGACTTGTTATTGCATTCCTTGTACTTCATCATACATATAGGCTATAAAACTGTTGGTTTGTAAATGCTATTGCTTGTAATTGTTAGTATTAACATTTATCTTCTTTTTCAAAAATGTTTATTGTCATCTCTGAAATGGCTGACCTTTATTTTATTCGGGTGATTTAATTATTCTGTTTACTTGATAAAAACTTCATCCAAATCTTATCTAAATGATGACATGCAGTAGCTGATAACTATCTTTCATGAATGTCTTATGTGTTTGTGGTAAGATGGGGCTTTTTTTTATTTGTGCACTGATCTCAGTAATTGGTTCAGAGGAGTTTCTTTGAAATAATATGGAAATATGGGGGGAGACTGGACTTAAGTATGCTACTGATAGACATCTGTCAGATAAAACAGGTCAGGTATGGACATATTCCAGGTTTTCATCCTTATCCTGGCATTATTCAGGGATTCCATTCTTTATCCATAGACAATCAAATGTGTCCATGGAAAATGTATGGTGGTAGAAACCTGCAATAAAATTTTGACTCTGAATAATGCTGAATTCTTTAGGTCTACTTAAGTGAAGGCAGGAGAGCTTATTCTATGATCCTGCATCTCATCTGGTTTGTTAAAATGCAGACCTCACAGAATTGCTGTCATTGTCAGCACTTCATGTAAACATATTTTTATCAATAGTTGGATTTTCAGATGTCATTGGAGTGTGACCTTCTGAGAATCATCATTTATGTATCAACATGCTTGAGATGAAGGCCATTCTGAAAGGTTTTCATTTTTGGCAGGAGAACCTATATGGGAATGGAGTTCTCATTCTGTCTGACATCACCACTGTGGTGACTTATCATGAATGGCAGGGTAGAACTAAATCCCCAGACCTTTGCGCTCTTGTTTGGGATTTTCCAAAATGGTGTCTTCATCTACAGATCCATGTCTAAGTTCAGCATATCCTAGGCCAGCTAAATACTTATGGTCCTGTAACTAATGCAAAGAGAATGGTCTCTTCATTCCTTGGCTTTCATTCAGTAGGTGCCTGATAGATTAGAACAACGGTTGACCTATTTGTGACAAGGTGGAATAATTACCAAATCTTAGTCTCACCAGTCCTGTATCCAAAAGCCTGGACAGATGATGCGCTTTCTCTTGATTGTAATGGTATAAATGAATATGCTTACACTCCAACACCTCTGTTTTGGAAGCAAGAAAATTGCTCCAGTCAGTGTGAATCTGAGATCAGTGACATCTTCAATTTTGCAACAGAATCTACATTGAAATTGAGATTTTCCCTCAACTGCTCAAGCAACCATGATGGAGGGTGTTTTTCATCCCAATTCTCATAACCAGTGTGGAGAAATTGCTTAAGTGTGATGGCCCTACAGCTTAAAGGTACACAAAGGCAGTGGATTATATTCTCATGTTGGTGCAGAAAGACTTTATACCACTTCAGTTATGCATCTCTATATTTCTTATAACTCCTGGTACATGATTTTGTTTAATTTTTGTTATTTTATTCATGATTTTAAATTGTACAGAATATCTTTAGTCAGATTTTGCCTATGTGACCTGAACTTGTGAAGAGCATAAAAATTACATAGGACATATAAATAGATGCTTATGTATGTGTTGACAATGACTGATAATGATCTTTATAATAAGACTTAATGATGTCTTTGGATTAATTTCTCATTGGCTGATGGAGTTTTGACTTTCTTGAAGAATTCAGTAACTTCACATTGGTTGGAGTAGGTCACATGAATAGGCAAATTCAAAGCAAAATAAGTAGTGAGATCCATCACGTGGGTTATATTCTGAAATAGAGTCGCAGTAGAAAGTGTATATAAGGAGAGAACTGAACAATCAGTTTCATTCAGATTTTTGGAGTCATTTCTGTTATAAGTCTGCAGACATGTTTTAAGTTGTATTGAGATATTATTTGAGAGGGTAAACATTTGTTTGGATTGTTCAGTGGAAATAGAAAGTGCTTATTATTTGGACTAAAATATTATTCTGGAACTGTTGTGAGTTATTTGAAGGAGTTCTGGATGACACCATAATGGCAACTTCACCATTCTTGGTGGACCAGTACATTTCCGGTTTTGAAATTTATACAGAACATTTCATTCATTTAGAACTTTCATAGAACTTTATCAGGATTATTCTGGATTCACTGCATAATACTGTAAGTTCCTCTAACATTTTCATTTATAATTTTGATAATTAAATTCTTTGTTTAGTTTTACAAAACTTGTTGGGTTTGCTTCTTTCTGTTATTTGTTTATGACCATAGAGTTGTAACACTGCAGGCATCCATACCTCAAGAGGTAACTTCCTATGGCTTGTTGACAAGTAACAGCATCAGTTACAATTAAAATCTTCGATTATACAATCAATGGTACCCTGTTTCATAATGGAGGAGAGGATATCAGACAAACCAAAGACCTATCTGATCTTCTGCCCAATTTTAATTACACATATCCAGTCATGTTGGATCCTTGCCCAAGTGGAATCTATTATGGGCACAAACCTGGCTGAATAAGACCCCATTTGAACTGCGCTGAGCTTCATTGGTTCACTTCTGATATAAGACCGGCTTCGTCAGATATCTTTCATCATAAATGGCTCACTTTCATCTGGTGGGACTTGTAGTTTGGCTCAGCAGATGGTCTCTCTGGGATAAGGTGATGTATCTCCTTCTACCTCATACATATCCTTGCCCTCCTTTTGATACAATAAATCATGATATATTACCTATCTTCATCATGTAGTTGTTATTCATGATACAACCTTACTATGGTTCAAGTCCTATATAGTCAACAGGACACAAATTATGTTTTGATTATTATTTGATTGATAAATGGCTGAAAGCATTTGATAAGGAGAAATGGTAGGCACTATTATGGTTGATTTTCGTAAAGTTTTTGATCTTAGACCATGAAATTTTGCTTGAAAAACTAAAAATTTATCAATGCAGTGAAAACTCCCTAAACTGGTTTACTTCTTACTCAACCAATAGAGTGCAAAACGTATCTTTAAATGGTCAACTTTCTCAAAGTAAAAATATTAATTGTGGAGTACCACAGGGCTCTATTCTCAGATCTCTGTTATTCATTCTATTTATCAACAACTTACCTCTTAAGATAAGAACTTCAGTTTCTTCCACTGACCTCTATGCAGATGATACTACACTGTCTGAGATGGGTAAAACCAAAATGGTACTTGAAAATAACTTGCAAGATGCACTAAATTGACTTAAAGTGTGGTGCAAGGGAAACAGTATGATCATAAATACAGAAAAAAATGAAAGCCCTACTAGTTATAACGCAACAAAAATGAGCAAGGCTAGATAGCAACAAACTCCAGGTTCTGTTTGACAATGTGAGCCTTAATATGACCTCTCATGATAAAATTCTTGGTTATCTATGAAAGATAACAATCTTACTTGGTCTATTCACATTAAACATGTTTCAAAAAAGGTTAATTCTTATCTTTGGCTACTGAGGAAAATCAAAACATACATTCCTCTTCAGTATATGGTCATCTTTTATAAAAGTTATACTCAGCAATATCTGGACTTTTGTAATGTAATTTGGGGTAATAACCTCTAATTCAAACATAACAACACTTTTAAGACTCCAAAAGAGGGCTTGAAATTTAATTCTACATCAATGTATAAACAATTTCCAGGATGCAATGAATAATATAAAGATTTTAACAATACATGAAAGAATATTTTTTAGAAAGGCCAAATTGATGTATAAAGCATCCAGAAAAGCCATTCCTGTCTATCTAAGCAGTATCTTTCACCAAAGAGATGCTGATGGTACTCCAAATTTAAGGTTCATAAGAAGTAAAAATTATATTATACCAAGGCCAAAGAAGGAATTGTTTAAAAAAAAGTCTTCATTATACTTGTCCATATGTATGGAACAACATTCCCAGTGTCATAAGGCAGGCTCCTAGCATTTCTTCTTTTCATAATCAGTGTCTCAAATGGATGAAATCTTTAGACAATTGAACAGTTCTAGAACAATATATACCACCTGCTTTTCTGTAATTTTGCATCATTTTCACAGTTGAAAATTTCAGTGCATTATGATATTTGCTATTTTGTATATGTTTATGTGTTCACAGATGATTGTGTCTATGATCCAGGCTTGATACTTTGATTTTTTAAATCACTTTAATTTAGTTATTTAGTGTCAAGGCAGATTGTTCACATCATGTATATACTGTATATATTGTTCATAACAGATAGAAGGCCTCATGGTAGATTAGTACTGTAACTAATTGAGTTACCTTCTCTAATATAGTCTTTATTATTATTATTATTATTATTATTATTATTATTATTATTATTATTTCTATAAAGAGATACAATTCCAGCCCATTTGATCTATGTTGTGGTGTTCAACAAGGCTCTGTTCTCAGTCCTGTTTTCTTCATTTTATACACCCAGCCACTCTCAAGTGTCATAGATTGACATCTGATGTCTCACCCATTCTGTCAACTTTTCAAAAGCCCAAGTGGGGAGATTGAATACAAAAACATAGGGAGATTGGGACCTAAAATTGGGAGCCTTTTCATACCATTTTTTAAGCCTTATTTTCACTAAATATTCACCAATCTTCTGGGTTACATGCATGTGAAGTTTTCAAAGGATGTGCCATTTCTCCCTGCGATGTGCCTTATTTTCCTCCAAAACATGCCCTCTTTTTATATTCTGGTCAGCTGTGGCCAAACTGCACAATAGCTAAAGATTAGTCTTAAGTAAACAAGCAAGAAAAACAGTGTGACTAATTAACAGTTAATCCTTATCATTACAGTTATCTTATGAAAAGGACTGGCCCTCCAACATACTTTCAATTAACCATATTCTACAGTGTGAGTGAATGTAAGCATCAGCAATTGATTGGCAAATAAATGATGTCCTATTTAATTGTAACTAATGGTGTGTATGTGTGTGAATTCAAACTAGTTTGAACCTATCAAGCTACCATACCTGTGGCAACCATTTTTCTCAAGTTTTATATCCCACTTTATTTCCTTTTTGTCAACTCCTAAAGTATTTAGCAGTGTTTACTAAATAACTTATTTATTCTGAATTGGTTTTTTGAAGGCACATAGGCTGCATGATATGTTTTTTCATTATTTCTTTTAATATAATGATGGTAATTAATTATATATATATATATATATATATATATATATATATATATATATATATATATATATATATATATATATGGTACAGTAATGCCAGGTGTTTACACATGTAAGTTTCTTTGCTGGGAATGGAGACTGGTGCTATTTTGCTTGTAGAGAAAATTACACAGCATTCACAGTGATCATTCATCTGATTGAAACTAATTGCTGACAGTTTTATTGTTTTGGTATATTTTTTGTTGTGGTTGACTTTTTTATTTTAGTATTTCTGTTGGGTTTTGAAAAAACTTCATAAATTTCTGCAAATAATACTTAAATGTAACATTCTGTTTACTGAAGAAAAAAATTCTTTGTAGTTTGGTAAATATTTTGTCATAACAATATAAACTGGTGTTAAAATAGAACATGGCCTCTGTGGATTACATACGACATATACTGTATAATTTTTTTAAAACAGAGTTTTTTCTCCTGGTATTAGAGTTGACAGGTATGTTCACCAGTTGTATGCTGATGACATTCAAATATGTAGATCTAGCTGAGTGAAGTTGAGGCTACAATTCAAGGAGTGGAGAAGTGCATTTCCAGTGTGAAGTCATGGATGACATGTAACAAGCTGCAGATGAATGATGATAAAACTGAAGCCATCTTGATCACCATGGAAAGACTTTCTGATTCACATCTTTGCCTCAGACACGTATTAGCAAGACCACCACTAAATTCACACAGTATGAAACCTATGTGTCACTCTCAACAGTACTCTCTCATTACACCAACATGTCATTAATATATGCAAGACTGCGTATCTAGTGCTGAGACACATGAGCTTTATTCACAATTTGTTTCGGCTGATGCCACTAAAACACTTGTGTGTTCCTTAGTACTTTCAAGACTGGACTGTAGTAACCCACTTCCATCTGGGTATCTCCTACAGAAACTTCTAAAAGTTCAAAACATGGCTGCAGAAGAAGTATGAAGAACTGAGCACACATTCCCCCAGCTTTGTAACCTCCACTGGCTACCCATTTGATCCAAACACAAAATCTGTTCACTCTGCTCTGTTTTGTTGACTGGCTTCAGTCCAGTATACCTGTCTGACCTCACCCATGTGTACACTCCATCTAGAAAATTACACACCTCTTCTGACACTCGCATTCTCTTTGTTCCCAATGAAGTCATATGGACATTCTTTTGTGTACCAGGGCTGAGCTACATGGAGCAAATTTGCCATTGATCTTAGACACAAGGACACTGATCTCATTCAAGAGTGCTCTCACCTATTTTGACTGTAAAAAAAGACTTAAAGACTTTAAAATGTTTACTTCCTTAATTTTTTTGTCAGCATGTTTTTGTTTTTAATTTCATGGTGTTTGTTTTTTGTAATCTTGTCATTGTATATGTTTTTATGTGTTATCTAATATTAAGTGCTTAGAGCTTATTAGGTAATGTACACATTATTATTATTATTCCTCCCATGTATTATGATCAGGTAACATATTTTAGAAGAAGCAATTTCTTTCTAGTAAAACATTTCTTAGGTAATACTTAATCATAAAACACATATACCCTCCCATCCTCCCTGCAGTTACATCCATATAGACAGCATGCCATCCACTCCAGTAGTAACTGATGAATTCATAGGATTTGGCATTAATCCTGATATCAAGGGGAGGTCACTCTAACTGCCACTTAGGTGGGCAGATAGCATTTAGTTTTTTGTTTTTAATCTTTTTGGTTTTAGTCTGGGAGGGCTGTATTTACTAGGTAGTAGTAATTCTTATAAGGTAATGTGATTGGGCAAGTATTATCAAAGAAACATATTTTTCTAAAAAAAAGAAAAGAAAGGTTTCTTTTAGATTACTGGTTATATTGATATTATGCTTTCAGCAAAAAAAAGCTTGTGATGTTTGGTTGGTTCTAAATGGAAATATGTGAATCTGGTATCCAATATAGCTACCATGATGGTCGCCATCTTGAAAATCGTGCTGTTGTTACCACCTCAAAATGGAATCTTATGTCAGCATGAGGTTTTAACTAGGAGACTTCTTACAGTGTCTTATTGGTCCTAAATTAAAAGGGTGCACATCAGATGCCCATTATGGCCATTTTTTAAATCTTGTTATAGATGCTACTCAATAATGGAAAGTCCTTTTGAAATGGGGTTTTCATTAAAAAAAATCCTTATGGAGTCTAGGTGGATCTAAATAAAAGTTATTCAAACTGATCCTCAATATGGTACCATGATGGCAATCATGAAAATGTTATCTCTACTCCTTCCAAATGGATAGCAATATCAACATGGTTTTTTGAGTAGACTTCTCATGATACCTGATGAAAATGGTGCCAATAACACATCCAATATGGCTACCATGATGACTGTCTACAAATTCAAGATATCAACATTTCCCCTGAATAGATGGTCATATTCACATGGACTTTTCACCAAAATGAAAATAAAACCAATCTGACTTTCAATATGCTCACGCACAGCAGCTAAATTGAACATCTTGTTTTTTGCTGAGGAATATCTGAGATGTCCTCAACTCTCAGCAGCTAAAAGGAAGAAATGGTCTTATATTGGATTTCTTAAAATTTTGTTCTGCCAGTAGAGCATCAACGCCTTTCAGGTACCCTTGGTTTTACTTTTTTGAGCTTATTTTCAGTACCCACTCAGGCTAGCTTAGCACTCAGTTAGGCATGCCCTTGGAAAAGGTACTTAGCTCTTATTTTGTCTGCATGATACAGTCAATAGTGTGTTGAAGTGCTGTCAAAAAATCAATCAACAAAACATTTGAGGTTATGAACACAGTGACTTGTGCATATACAAATGGATTTTGGCTGAACCTTGTATTTAATTATTTTTATTAAACAAGTTGATAGTCAATATTTGACAGGTTCAATAATCTTGTGTCTGAACTAGTTACCTCTAGAGTCCTTGCTAGATCTAGAGACTATGATCTTGTGCATTTTGTACAAAACTTGGTAAATGGTTTTATATCATGATTATATATTTGCAATAGACTTCATATTGTTTATAACATTTCTTGAGAAAGAAGTATTTTTTTAATCAAGTATTTAGTAAAGTAGGTAAAATTAACATGATATGAATTTTGGGAGATTGTTTAAATATGGGCTTTTATCACTTAGTTGGTACACTTTGCCTATAGTGTGAACAGTTTAATATTTTTGATATTATACATGTGAACATATCACTTTATGTGATTTTGATTGGTCCAAATAAGCCCATGAAATTATTGTGCAGTATTCTCTTTACCAATTGGCTGCGATCATGAGAAGGCTTTTTAGCCCTGCCTTCTGGAATTTTTTGTTTTCATTGAACATTTTTGGCCACCAGTTTTTTAATTGACTCGTGAAAGGGAATTGGGAAAAATGTTCTTGTCTGTTTCAATATTGCCAATTTACCACCACAGGGGTTTGTTATGTCATGCATAACATATCATAACATGAAAAATGGCAAAACCCCCCAAGACAATAACAGTAACAAACTACTGGTATTGCTTAGATGATAACAAAGGTGGGGATGGATGGGCGGTATATCTGTAGCTTGAAATCCACCCTATATACAAGCTTGGTTTAAATGTGAACTTACTGGAGTAAATAAACTCACCTTTGTTCACAGAAGAATGTAGACATAAACTGGTCTCCCCAAGTGACAGAACTTTATCCAACCACAGCATATTTATGCAGTAAATATGTGATGCAAGTCCAACTCGTTGATTTGTTTATGTCTTCTCTACAGTCTAATGTTCCAAATCAAATACTGCAGATATCCAGCCACAAATACGTTACAGTAAATATGTGTATTTCTGTGTCCTGTAATCCTCTTTTCACAAAAATATTACAACAATGTAATGTTTAGTTGTGGAATTTTAATGTAAACTCTATAACTGTTTTGTGTTGGCCAACTCAAACCGGTACTTTGCATCGTATCAAACAATGTGACACCATATGCATTGGACATTTTTGTGTTGACAGTTGTTTTATCTTTTGTAAAATGTTCTGTTTATTTGCATGGACACTTATTCTTTGATTTATAGTTATCAAAAATGTATAATATACTTTTACTATTTCAACTTTGCTTGGGACTATTTTTTACGCACAACAAATGAAAGGTACAGCGGCTGTCAGAATGAACAAAATTATTCGTTCTTCTGTCTATCTAAATAATTACTACTGAAATAAAACTATGTGAAAAAAAGAATCTCAGATGGGAATGATTTAATATTAAAAAGCTGGACATTATTCAGTTAGTTCAAAAATTCAATATTAAATCATTACCCATTTGAGATCCTCTGTATATTGTGAAGTTCTTGGATCAGATCTGATTGGCTGGGCATGATGCTACTCTGGAGTAAATTTGGTAAATAGGCTTAAATCATCAACATGACTAGTGAGTTTTGTTATAGCAAAATGTTTACATTTTAATGAAATTCATCACAGTTAGAATTCATGTGCAAAACATTTTTAATAATCATTTCTTTTTCTTTTGTGAAATATCCATTGTCTTTCTAAAGGAAACCAAGGGAATAAACACATGATATTGGCTGTTGAGAATCACAGATTTGGGTTTCAGAAGGGTCTTTTCCCTTGCAAAAAAGGCACAAACCAGTTTAAAAGCATGATTAATTTAAGAATGCATGAGGCATAAATTTAAATAGAACAATGTACACTGTATAATAATTAAGGAGTAAAATTTATATTTTGTTGATTTGTAACTGAAGAAAGAAAGTAAAATGGATAAAAATGTACAGTTGCAGGTTAGCATAAACTGGGTGCAGTGTCATAATTAAGGATCAGGATTTTTATACACAGTTATCAATATTTGTTTGCAATTAAATGTAGGTTTTAATATTGATTTGTCTCCAGTAAGAACATATTTCTTGCCTTGTCTGAGGTTTTAGCTTTTAGTGAAAAATACCCCTTGTGCTTTTCTTCTGAATTTTTTTCAAATTTAACTACCAAGGGTAAATAAAAGCCCACATCCTCAATAAAACAACCCCCCTCATCCTCAATAAAACATCCCCCCCCCCAAGAAACAATCTGAATTTAATTTAAAAATGAGTAAAAGTAAGTGACTCTGTAGACAAAAATATTGTATATATCACTTTTGCAACTCTAGAATGATTTTGTTTGTGAGAAGAGATTTTGCATATATTTATTAAGGCTTTATCTGTGGAAAATGAACCCCTCATGCAAGCATTCATGAAGGATGAGGGGCATTATTGGAGTAAAGCCGGAGGCCGAGCATGTATACATAGCATGTTACTCTGTCATTGGCGGAAACAGGCACTCTTCAAAGAAAAGGAAACTTTTATCAGTAACATGATGTGTCACCTGAAGTATCCTATATAAACAAGCCACCTGCATGAGGTATCTCATAGTTTAAAGTGAAGTGTTTTGTTGTCTATATAATACAGGGAGGGAAAGACCCCAACTTGCAACAAAGAATGGGTGGGTGTATACATGCTCAGCCTCCGGCTTTACTCCAATAATGCCCCTCATCCTTCACAAATGCTTGGATGAGGGGTTCATTATTTTCCATAAAGCCTTCGGCCTCACATGTATACATAGCATCTTTAAAGAGTGACAACAAAACATCTGCTAAAAACAATCAGCAGGGAAAAGGGGACACATGCCAACCTGTAAACCATAATCAAACAAAAGATATTATTTATATGCTGTTAATAACTTCTTCAGCAAAACCCTTACTATTAGCCTGAATATCCCTCAAATAAAATGTATGAAAAGTCTTTACTGATGTCCAGTCTGCTGTTTTCAATATATTATGTAAGAACAGCCTTGTTTGAAAGCAGCTGATGCTGCAGCAGTTCTGTATCAATGAGCTTTGAATTTAGATGTATCAATTCCTGATTGTTCTAAAACCATTTTAACCATCTTGCAATAGTGCTAGATGTCACAGCTCTATAGGAACAATAAGATACCAGAAGCTGAGTAGATTTCTAAAGATTGTTAGTCCTGTCAAGATAATACAACAAAGTATGCATAGCACAAAGCTTCTCATCACCCTTATAAGGTAGTAGTTCCAACTGGAAATTCTTACCTAATGTCTTGAAGTTTTCAACGAATCCGAAAAACTGAATATTATGTTATCTGACATACAAGTCCTGTTGTGTAAATTCAAAGATTTTAGAGTTTGTGCTCTTGGAGCTGTAGATAAAGCAATAAGAGCAACCAGTTTCATTGCTAATAACCTTAAAGATATAGTTTCCAAAGGAAAAAGGGTACACAGGTATTTTAAGACTAGGTTTACATCCCAAGTGTCAACATATCATGGTTTAGGTGGACTTTTGTTAAATTGTCCCTTCAAGTACCTATTAATCAACAAAGGGTTGAGGCACCATGCATTATCAAACATTCTCAAAGTAGTAAGTAACATTGCCTTGTGAGTATTGATGACATTATAAGACTTACCCTCAGTTACCAAAGAATCTAAGCATGAAATAACTTTTACCTCAGAGACACAAAAGGGATTAATTTCCCTGATCTTAAACCAAAAATTCCATTTTTTCCACACCAAATTATATTGTTTAGTTGTTCCTGGTCTCCATGAATTGTTAATGATGTCCACAGCTGTTGTTGGAAGTCCTTTGTTTTGGAGCAGTCTCCTGATTCAGTCACTGTGACTAAAGATAGGGTCTTCCCTAGAGGATGAGTTTGACCATCATGTGGAAGAGTCAATATATCTTTGTACCATGGAAGTCTAATTGGAAGAGAAACTAAACATGACAAGAACAAAGGAAACCAAGATTGTGATGTCCAATGTGGAACAATTAAGAATGCTTTACTAACATTATCAGCAATAATTTTATTTAATATTTTCCCAACAAGATTAAAAGGGGGAAAATGTAAGGAATTAAATCATGCCAGGAGAAAGAAAATGCATCAGTTGTAAAAGCACCTGGTTCAGGAAATCATGAGATGAACTTCATTAACTGACAGTTTAATCTAGATGCAAAAAGATCCATGTCTGGAACAAAAGTCTGTGCACACAATCTTTGACAAATTTCTTTCTTTAGCATTCATTCAGTGGAGTCAGAAAAGCACCTGGACAGATAATCTGCCATTATATTATGCTTGCCAGCAATATGGACTGCAGATACGAATATTTCTCTTTCCAAGCACCATTCCTAAATCTGTCTAGCTAGTTGATCCAATTGAATTGATGCCATTCCACCCATATTAGTAATATACGAGATAGCACATATGTTGTCAGACTGAATCTTAATATGGACATTTCTGTGATCTGAATGAAAAGCTTTTAAGTTGTAAGGCATAAGAAATTGCTAACAACTCTAGGTAACTTATGGAAAAAATGGTCTCACTCTTTTTCTATCTACCAGAGATTGATCTATTTGACTGAAGCTCATAAGCTCCCCACCCTGAGAGTGATGCATCAGTTTGAATAGTAAAAGCAATCTTGTCTTGTCTGATAGATTTCCCATTCTTGTCTGCAACATTTAGATACCACCATTTACATTCCTGGATACTTTATGGAGATAACTGTATTGTACTATCAAAATTTTTGTTTGCACTAAGGCCTTTTATTTTATCATGTTCCAAATATCCATAGTGCATTGGGGCTTCCAGGATTGCATAAAAGGCACTAATAAGCATACCAATAAATGATGCCAACTCTCATACTCTAACATACTTTATATCAGTGAGCTTCTTGGCAAAAACATGGATATTTTCCACTTTCTTCTCAGTAAGAAAAACCTTAAATTGTACAGAGTCAAACACAAAACCATAAAAGGTAATTCATTGAGATGGAATAAGCACTGATTTTTCGAGATTGATAGTGAAACCAAGAGATTTTAATGTCTCATTCATAGTCCATGTGTTTTTCAAGCAAATGTGACTATCACCATCCAAATTCAACGAGTCATCGATATAATAGGAACACCTAACGCACTGCTGCCTAACCAAGCATAAATGGGTTTTTGGATCTTAGTGAAAAATCTTGGAACAGAGGAAAGCCCAAAAGGTAAACATACAAACTGAAGAAGTTGATCATTCCAAATAAACTTTAGGAACTTCTGATAATCTATATGTATTGGAATACTAAAATAAGCATCCTTTAGATCAATAGAAGTAAAGAAATCATTTTTCTGGATGAGATCTAAAACAATTTGAAATGTTTCTTGCATAAAATGTTCATAATGAACAAATTTATTCTACTGTTTCAGGTTAATAACTGGCCAAAATTTTCCATTAGGTTTGGGAACAATAAAAATGTTCGAAAGAAATTGATTTCTCTCACACTTGGATGGAACTATAGCTCTTTTGTGTAGAAGGTCAGTGATTTCATTGGATATGATGATTCTCTGCTCATCTGAAAGGGAATTTCTTTTGTTAAAAAGGACTGGAAAGGCATGGAATCAAACTCTATTTTGTACGCCGAAACTGTTTGCAAAATCCATGGATCACGAGTAAACTTGTTCCATATAGCAATGCAGCATTTTAAGCTTTCCCACAGATCTTACCTCTGTAGATTTTAATTTGTGGGCTCATTTGGGGGACTAGTATAGGCAGGTCTCCTTCCTCTATTTGAATTTTGGTATTGATACGGGTACGTGTTTTGAGAATTATAAGGTTGAGATTGAAATCTTGCCCTCTGATTGAAATCTGGACCTCATATGGGTCCACCGCCTCTAGCACCACGGCCTCTATTGAAACCTCCATGAATCTGGGCAAAATTTTCTTTTGCAAGTGCAAACTATGTGTCACATTTTTTAAAAACTTCCTTGGCTACATCATCCCCAAAAAGCATGGATGTTATGGCGGGTATGCATATTACATAGATTGGAATACATGTATTTCCTTTTCAAATGTGGTCAAATCATATACCTCCTTTTGAGGGAGACGTGATATTGCACCTGACCTGTAAGGGTAATAACATCTGAAATCAGTGTCTTTGCTTTTTCATTAGTGGCAATCTGAGACTTTAGTAAGTCTGCTAATTGGACAATTGGCATAAGGCCAGCAGCAACAAGATTTTGTATATCCCTAAAGGTTTTGTCATAAGATGGAACTCATTTGCTACGGTCATTCCAGATTTCTTGATTGACAAGTGGGGGACCCAACTTATTACAGTTTTCTGGGATCTTGTACTTCTGTACAATTTCATCTGTTGCACATAAGGAAGTGCATGTAGTATTAATCAGCTCTGCTAAAGATTTACTGGCTCTCCTGTTTGGGGAGTTTTCAGTGTGGGTAACTGCCACATATCAGCAATACTATTAGAAATATAGTTTTAATCAGGAGGCAAAGCATCAAACAATGCCCCATTTATTTTTCTACTCAAAGAAATTTGCTTGAGTGGTCTACTTGCATCACCCTTTGCTGGGGCAACACCAACATCGCTACACTGTATATGGCCCTTCATTTTCAACTTCTACATGTAATTCAGGTAAACATTCACCAAAAAGGGCATGAATTTCATTGCCATCTGCCATAACAGGCTGCATTTCATTTAGACCCAATTTTTTCTTCAAAAGCTCAATATCTGTTTCTGACAGGTTATTTAAATCTATGATATTGGACGTCTGTGACTGTCCAACATTTTTCGCCATAACAGACTTGTGTTTTGACACTTTCTGAGCTTTAGTCACAACAAACTTCAATTTTTTCTCGTTATGTTTCTGTTTTTGTGGCTTCATAATTCCTCTCTCTTTTGAGGAACTTGCCTGAACTTTGCCAAAGGTTGCAATATCCTCAGGCCCAAAACCCGAAAATTCCAAGTCGGCTTCAAGGTCAGTAATTGAGAGGACTTCGTCCTCTTCAGTAGCCATTACAAATAAACAAAAAGAAAATATGATAAATAACACATATAACTTGGACTACGTTCTAAGCTGGCTACAACACCACCTATGTACCTGGTGTTATTGAACTTACCATTCCCCTCCAACACCAGAATAACTAGGAGATATCTCGTGCGGGTGGCTTGTTTATATGGATACTTCAGGTGACATATCATGTGACTGATAAAAAGTTTCCTTTTCTTTGAAAAGTGCCTGTTTCTGCCAATGACAGAGTAACATGCTATGTATACATGTGAGGCTGAAGGCTTTACAAAAAATAATGCATGTTATCAGACTATAGTAAAGTGGTAAATTTAGCATATAAATATTGGGAGATGGAGATAGTTTACATAGGATGTCTCTCGACAGTACTACATAAGCCTGTTTAGTGAAGTAGTTAGCTGTTCTGTTAGCCAGGTGACCAATATCAGTCCCACTTGGGCTTCTTGCTGGGTTATGCTACAGGGAAGCATTCCATGGGATTCTTATTATCTGTATTGGCTTGTGGTTCATGTGTATTATTGAGATGATCTTTCATCTGATTGACTAAGCTTGTTCCTACTCTGGAGGTTGTATAGTCAGATATGCAGCCACACTTTGATTATAGGTTTATAATTTTTACTGATTGTTCTGCAACATCATATGGACTAATATTATTGAGTTTTTGATGAGTCATCTGTTCTCTAAGCAAGGTGAATTATATCAGGCCTCTTGTTTTTTAAATAAAACAAACTTTATATGGATAGAAATAACTTTGTATGTTAGTGTATCTAGATATTTGAGATGAGTTGAATGATATCTGGCTCGAAATCAATGTTGATAACAAGGATTTGTCAATTTTGAACAATTTTGGCCTATTTCATATTTATTACTATCTTGACATGTAAAAAATATTGTTAACAAACTAGGTATGATTTTTGAGTTTCTCTTGCAGAGTGACTTCTTGTGAATTCCTGCAAATGTTTGCCAAATAAAAGTAAGTAAGTCCATTGAGAACACTTATGCCATGATGATAGTGCATCAATAATTAATTCTACACATTGTCTTGAGATGTTTTCCTTTATGGTCATCTTTTACAGGCTGGTGACTTTCTTGTTTGGGGAACTGCAATGTCAGAAGTTGGGGAACATGTCAGATATATTTATTATCGCAAATATGTATCACCTTCATTTAGCCCAGGTGATAGTATAATTAAAGTGGTTCATGGTCTGAAGATTGTCTATTCAGTCAGTTTACATAGTTATTGTTTTATCTTTTAATTTTTCATCATTCGTCTGTTGAATTAGTTTACTTAGCTTATGTTCATCTGTAAAAAAAATTGTCTTTAAAGTTTAGGTACTAACTTTAAAAATTTTTTGGGAAAATTAAAGGGTCTTTATATTTAGATTACTGATGGTAAATTTATTCTCTTTTCAGATGGTCCAGTTAATATTCAGCTCAGCCCATCTGATAAAGTAATCACAGAGAAAGAAACCAACAAGATTACAGTGAACTGTACAGCTGATTGTAATCCCACTTGTAGTTTCCAGTGGAATAAAGAGCTGGTTTCTGTTTCGATGAATCAGTCCCTGATAATAAACACTGCCAGCAAGAATGATGCAGGCCACTATACATGTGCTGTCAACAACAGAGTTACAAACAAACTCCAGAGCTTACAGACAGAAATCATAGTTATATGTGAGTATACAGCTTGGAAGCCTTGAAAAACATACACATGTGATATCTTTTATTACTGATATATCTTAGAGTGCAAAGTAGTACATATAGTTGTGATTAATGCAGTCCATTTCAGCTCTATGAAGTGACCCCATTTTCTTGTCCATAAATAAGTTTGGTTCTAGGTCGATGATCCCCAATTCAAGACTCTAAATAGCAACATTTCACTATGACTTGCATATCAATTAATGTAAACTATTGCCGGCTGAAAGATCCACTAATCCATCATTAAGAAATGAAACACAAAGTTTTTTTAAAATATACATTAGCAAGTAAATGTATATTGCATAAAAGTAGAATTTATATTTCATTACAAAATACTGATTTTTTCAAGCACCAATTTTCTTCTCCAGTGTTGAATGAGATACAGATGGTGAAGAGAACAATCCAAGACTTACAACATGTGAATTGACAATCTATTTAAATTCAACTGAAGGTTTCCAAGTGATAAATTTAGTCTATTGTGTTTTCTGGTTCAAATGTGAAGAAACACTTTGCTGTCAGTCCCCATACAATATTTCAACCTTCTTCACAGTCATTTGGAGTTGGTATCCTTTGACATAACACCACTCTCCCAGCCGCCATTACTGTTATCATTTAAACTGTTACTCTTTGAGAAAATCAGTCACAGTATAGTTCATTGTCCGCTGTTCCATGTGATGGATTGAAATTCTGCAAACTTTGAATGACCTCACAACTGTGTCATAAGGAATAGCATTCCAATATGTCAGGCACCTGTTTGCATACAGGATCAGTTGCCAGTTAGTGTAGATTTCCTGCCTTTTTGATCTCCTTTGGACCCTTAACAACTACTGGTTCCTTTGTTTTCATATGCAATGGTCTTAAACATGTATTCAGGAGCTGTAGCACAGATATTGTGCCACCAGGTATTAGTATGACTCTGTGGTCTTAAAAAAAAAAATAAGTAATAGAAAAGAGTGAGAACCAACAAGTTTTTGATGAATCACTAATACAATCCAAGAATATATTCTTAGTTGAAATTTCACTAGAAATTCAAGTCTCTATTTCCAGGAATGTTATTTTTGATGAGCACTTTGTATTTCCAGTGAATAAATAATTTGAATAAATAAATTCAGCCCAAATGAACTACTGGACACAACAATAATAAACTGATTCTGTCTCATGATCTTACAGCACAAATAAATAATTTCTAGAAAAACAAGATTATTTAGTCCTCTACTTGACCTCAGGTCACAATTAATATTTTCCAAGAATATTACCAATTGGAAAATTTCATTCTAGAAGTTTCCAAATGTTTACAACATAAAGTCTTAGTTATATTTAGAAGATCTGTTACTAAAATTATAATAAAGAACATAGTTAATACAATGTCCTTGCCTCAGGCAAAGATAATAATCCTAATAGTCTAGTTCATACTCATAGAGAAAAATTTTAGCTATTTATTGGTTCTTTACAGAGTTTAAAAAAATCAATGATTCAGGTAAGGTAGAAAATGAACTTGATTTTGGACAAGGTCAGGTCCAAAATACAGTTATTCACAGCATATAATTAAACAAAAAAATAAAAATGACTAACAAACAAACAATCAATGCAAACTCAATATACATAACAGTTTCACAGTCTGATAGGTCCTGTGGTGCTCCCACTTACATTTCACAAGGTGCACTTGTAACATGTCCCACACAAGCAATGATTTTGGTTGAATTCCAGTCTTTATCAATCCATAACAAGCTAACACTCTCATCTTCCCATTCTAACATAATTGGTATAGCACTGTAATGATTAGTCAGATGATGCATGGTTGAGTAATTGGATTCAGAAGGACAACATGTATACATAAAAAGTTGTGAATTGATTACCATATTGTTTTAAGCTGATGTAGTCAACACCACAATACAGTATATTTTTTGAAGTGTTATAATGTAATGAAAGATCAGAGGTGGTCCATGATGGTTTTTAAGTCTTTAGTTAAAAATTGGCCAACCTCTGGTGCAGTTGATAAAAAAGAGACTGAACAAAAATTAATTATGGCATCAAAACAGGAGTTAGTATTTTGATCTTTGATTTTTTTTTATTTAATGGTTATTGCATTATTAATGAATACAGAGAATATTTAAAGGCAACTCTCATGTTTCTGCTTTGTTCAGTTCATTTCAGAATGCTGAAAAAATACACTTTATATCAAGGCTGCTTATGAAATATGAGCCTAAGGAATACATCTTAAGTTCAACTCAGGAACTTCATCCTTGGAGTGAACTTAGCTTGGAAGAGTATTGGAGTAGTTAGCAGTCATAAAACACAGTGACAGAAAAACAGACGTTTGAACTCTTATGAATACTGAGCGTAGTTGTGTTTTGTCATTGCCACATTGAAATGTTGAGACAGAGAGGACATCATCCATTTTTTGCAAAGGGGCTGCAGGTGGTCAACTGATCACTACCATCTCACCTCTGTGCAGCAGCTCTTCATAACATACAAATTGATTCAAGGGAAAATGTGGACCAGAAAACTATTTGAGAGCATGTTAAGTGTGAAACTTAATTATCACAAAGAATGACATAAGTGGTCCCCAGTCAGTAATCTTAAATGGGAAACAAAATTGCTTCTGGCTTTATTTTAAACATCTTTGCAGTGTACTTTGAGATATACAACTCTTCCATTTTCATTTAATTGATAATACATCACATCATATGAATTTAATTATTATTGTAACAATTTCTATCAAAATATGATTCATGTCCAAACTTGCTGTTGTGTTATGTTATGAAGAGAATATGTAATAAGGAAATAGATGTATGACCAAAGGGATTTTTAGAACATATGACCAAATGGGATTTTTAGTGTGGGAAAAAGTAAAATACATGTATATAGCAGTACCAATATCAGGTTTCTGAATAGCAATATGTTGGGTGTGTGAGCTTGGGAAATATAGGAATTTCAGACATAGATGTGAGGGAAGCAATAATAAATCTGGGTAACTAGGTCAGCATCACAGAAATTAATGAAAGCTGGGTGTGAGAGAGACAAAACATATCAATAGCAAGTCAAGTTTTTGGGGTTTCAGGAAGGGTTTGACAAATCTACGTAAACAGGTCAGCATCATGACATATCTGGTTAACTGTGTCATAATCCCGATGTTTCAGCACCGTTTAGTTATGGTATGATCTGGTGGGAAGGGAGCTATCATTCTCTAGTAACGGTTAGCCAATCATATTTTGTATGTGGGGAAAGGGTGTGGGATTACAATATGTGTATATAGATAGATACAAGATATAGTGAGGGCAGAAAGAAAACAAAGACAGCAGAGAAAAGATGTAGTTGCAAATAAGAAACAGAGATATACAAGATGGGGAGTTAAGAGAAAGGATACCTAATAGACATAATGGAGTCACAGATAGATATTCTGAGTGGACAAATATAGTGAGAAACAATGTAGATAAACATTAGTATAGAATTTTGAGAGATGGACAGAACTTAGTGTGTATATGGGATATAAACAGTAGATAGCACCATGATTTAGTGTTTTAATTAGTATACCATTGGTCCTCACCTCACCCTGAAATCAACAGAAAGACCTGACAGGTCAGACAGACCACACCTAATGGGTCAGAGATGCATCATCCTTTGTTTTCTTCCCCTTCTAGACATAAAAATATATATTGATAAAAAAATCTACTGATTTAGAAGCCAATCTACTTGTAAATCTACTGGGTTTGTCAAATTTTTGCTAGTCCCACAGTTGCTTTCGGACTGTTATAGGCCTATCTCCATCATGGGTGTAGGAAAGGTATGTGGGAGGGGTGTGGTATACTTTTGTAAGGAAATTGTTCACCATACATCAAAATATTATTATGCACTCTCAGTTTTGTAGCAAATTTAACTAGGGGATAAAACAATGTAATGTAGAAATTAGAAAGGAGACATATGAGCAGATAATTTTACCATGGACAAATTGTTCAAAAAGTATGATTTACAGAGAATGCCTAGAATATTATTAAGATTTAGCAAGCATGGTCATTAATCTGACTTTACAGTTAATTGTTGTCACTTGTACACATATATGGTACACAGTGGTACTCAGTGCATATTCCAAGTGAAAAATAATTTTTTATATATAATTTTTGCCGCCACTGTTAATAGCAGAGGACAAATATACTTTGTAGCAAATTTTGGTTGACACTGACTCCTACTTTTGTATGTAATGTTTATGTCAATACAATATTGGACTTAACAGTAAAACTCATATTGATGTACTGTGTATGTTGGCAATATAATGAGCACATTTCCTGCATCTAATGAGTTATTATGATTATTAAATATATATGCTAGATATGTATGAAAACATTTTCAGATGGTGCTCGAATAATGAACCTGTCAGCACAGGATAGCAACACAGTCAATGAAAACTCATCAGCAAGCTTCCACTGCCATGTTGATAGTAACCCTCATCCCACCATTACATGGACAAAAGAGGACAACAAAACTGTACTAATGACTGAGTCTGGAGTTATACAAAGTCAGTTCTGGATTGAGTCTACCCAATGCCTGGATATGGGCAACTATTCTTGCACTGCATACAATGGAATCGGGACACCAACCAATGAGACATTGCAGTTGTTTGTGAGATGTAAGTACCATGATGAAATGGTAAAAGTAGATACATGTTTTGTATGAATTATCATACAACTAGTCTTCCCATTAATGACTGAAATGTACATCAATCACACATTAAATCACTTGGCAAAAAACAAAACAATGACCCGATACATGCAATTTGCATATATAAATTGAGGCCTGGAACATGCACTAATTTCCATCTAAAAACTTTTTTTGCCTTTGGGTATCAGTGTTACTTAATTTCTACCAGTTCTTCAATGATAGCAAAGAAAAATGTGATCAGACACACCTAATGTTTGTAATTTATATAGCACACTTGAGTTGATCCAGAGATTGTCTCCTTGTCTTGGCTGTATTAATATGCTTTCAGTGTACAGTACAGATCCAGTCTTAAACACAATTTCTAGAGTTGCATATTTGATTTCTGACTTGATAGAGGCTTTGATATTCCTTCTAGTTATTTCTATTAAAGAAAAACTAAGACTAAATTCCTAGGGAGGAAAAGGGACTATAGAAGCTTTTATAACATATGGAGTTTCTACATAACCTACTATTGGATCAATCTGTCCTTACTTTTCTAAGTATTTTATCAGTCTTAATGTGTATCCGCATTATCAGAATATATTCTTGCTATTAAAGCCTTGAAAATGGGGAACTAGAACTGTCCATATTCCTAACATGGCAACTGACAAATACCATAGGCAATATATTCTTGCTATTACAGTCTTGAAAATGGGGAACTAGAACTGTCCATATTCCTAACATGGCAACTGACAAATACCACAGGCAATGTTATTATAGTTTATACTGGTATGAAGTTGACACCTGCTATGTTTGTTGCATCAGGGTATATCAACAGTTGTTTACTTTGTGTGCTGACCCCAGCAGCAGGTGCAATGAAATCAGTAACAGGTACCAAAAAACCCATTACAGCTGCATTCAAATCTGTAACTGAGTCTTGCAGTATTGAGCTGACCCCAAGATCATTGTATAGAGCAGAATCTTAATAACAAATCCTAGATACATGCATGATACATTTCCTGCATTTTATAATGAAATCTACATCATGTAGGTCAGTCAATGTACCATCCAATAGTTTATTCAGGTAGGATGTTGACACCTGCCATGTCAATGTTTATGGCATCTGGGTACTTTGCATTTATTTGATAAGTATATTGACTCCTGCAGCAGTTGCAATACAATCACTGAAAAGTGCCACAAAAACCTGCTTCTTTCGCATCCAAATCTGCTATGGAGTCCTGCAGTATGGAGCTGGTATTAACCAGATGCACTCAATACATGCATCTGCTTAATTCCTATACCCCTGTGTCCAAGACCATGGTTTTGAGTAGTGTATTGATGACTTTCTGTCTTTCTTTTCTTCATTTGTATTAGGCATTCCAAAATTTTATAAAATGTACTCTTTATTGCTTACATTTCATAATGAAATCAAAGTCATGGAGGTCCATAGAATTATCTTGAAATGAAAATTAAAGATTATATAGATTTATTGATGATAATCATAGTCACATACATTAATAGAGCTTCCTATTCTACTGAAACATTTTCAACACAACTTGGAAAAATATACATAAAGTGATTAAGAACATTTAGTCTTTTATCAGATATAATATAAATGTACTTTCTTATTTTGTGTGTGAATGTGTGTGTGTGTGTGTGTGTGTGTGTGTGTGTGTGAGAGAGAGAGAGAGAGAGAGAGAGAGAGAAAGAGAGGAAAAACAGAAAATTCTTTATGGTATTTGTTATTTGTGTTACAGAGTCTAGCGGTCTTTATACCATATTTTCTGTATGTTTTTTGGCTAGCCCCCAACCATTGTTCTATTTTCTGTCCCAAAATGTACAAAATATTTCATTGCATTCATTGTCCTGAAACACATGAAAGACAAATTTTTCAAAGCTTTTAATATATTTGCAACAAACAGTTTAGTTTGTAGACTAAGCATTGTCAGATATCAACACCATACACATACACATGTGCAAACACCCACATAATTCACATCCACACTGATATTAAATAAATACATACATCTAGTTTCTGTTGATACAGTCCATTGGATGACAAAATATAGGCTTCATTAGATGCAGTCTTGCTGCTTTCAATAGTTCAATAGGGCTTTTGAAGGTAATGCAGGTATCATCAGTGTTCATCTTTGCACTCACCAGAGACTGGATGGTACTGTGGTCCAAACTTCCTTGCTGGATTCTTGAAGTGAATCCTGGTCAAAATGGTCAAAATGGTCATAGTGATGTTAGAACTGTATCTGATGTAGCCTGACCACTTGCTGCTATAGAAAAATGAATATATATTATATTTAGGAATGACCATTTCATTGGGGGTAGGGGAGAACATAATATTTTCAAGTTTAATGGGTGCAGACACGAGAATGTACTTATTACTGACATACGATCGATCTATTTCATGCTAAAATCATCTTCAAAAGCATTGGTCAATTGATAAATTAGTATTTTAACAAAATAAAGGTCAGAAATAACTAGAAAGAGAATGTTCAATTCATTGTGACAGGTATGCTGCTATATACAGGTGTTGCTCTTATTTTGACAGATGACATTAATTTATTACTTAATTAATGTCAATATGATGTTTGCAGGAGGTCAAACAATTAAATGCTCCCCTTGCTGCTGTGCCTGCTGTAGTAAAACTCTGTCAACTTGGAGGTGTGAAATGCATTTTTATTGGGCTTTTGCTAATATTGTATTGGTTTCAGATCACACTCTTAGAAAAATGAATCACACTTTAACACTATTCTGATGACTAAAATAATCATGTTTTGCATTTTATATATAGAGTAAAACTCTGATTTCAAAGAAATGTTGCCACTGATCACAAACTTTATTGAAGCTGGCTTCATCATTCTCATTCAGTGCAGTGATGTGTAATAATGCCTCTTCATTGCAGCATGTCTCTTTGGTGTACTTGACTTCAGAAGAATTGGGTGTACAACTTTGTGGATTTTATATATGCAAATTTGCTAAATAGACTTCCTCACAGCAGAATTTGACATGACATCGTCCAAGCTAGTGGCAGCCAATTAAGGTATCTCTGAAAGGTTGTTTCTTGTTTATCTCTTACAACCTTAACTTTTAATTGCCTCTATATCAGCTGTATGTCCCGAGGAGATGTCTAATTGAGCTTTGAGCAGGATTGTTTAATGTTCATACACATACTACAGATTACATGCATATATCATGGTGGTCAAGAAATATAGATCTTTTTTGTTGTTGATAAAAACTTTGGTTCCTGAAAATTTGTGTTTTTCAAAACATGACCATGTTGGGAGGTTTTATCCAAAATCATGTTTTTCATGTGACATGGTGTGTTATGGCAGGTATGATCTAGTGAAAAGAATTCTTATATACATAACCAGTATATGACTGAGTGCAGGTTTTAGAATTATTCATAATGGAAGTGTAAAATACAATTTTTGTGGGGAAGATGGTGAATTTTAATTAATGGTTTCTTTATTTTAAAAAATTAATGATGACATGCTTTTCCAATGACCTGCCAACTCTTATGATTTTAACCTCAGTCTTGTCCAAATGACCCTTAAAATATGGACTTACGGAATAGAAGGAAAACTATGGAAATGTGATTGTTATGGTAAAATCCAGATAATTGGCTCATTCATGTTTGATTTGGATCTGGGTTTCACATCAGCCATATTAGATTTGGTCAGAGAACTAAACTAACTGTACAATAGTATCTCAGATGCTTTATATTACACATAATTTTCCATGCGAAGCGTCTGCGTGATCAAACTGTTGATTATATTATTTTTTTTTTTTTTAAATGGCATCTTGTTACTGATACTTGTTAAAGATGAAAGGAAAATATAAGCCTCTTAAAAAAGTTTAATAATCAGTACAAAATAATAAAAAAGAGTATTCATATTTGCCTGAATAGAAGTAGGAAGGGACAAAATTACTTTTATTGGACATCATGTGTTGATTTGAGTATGTCACATGGAGGGAGATGATTGTCAAATGAAGAAAAAATTGCCAAGAATTACATCAGGTTCACAGATAGCAACAAGCTGCAGAGCTTCATTGGGTTTGGAACTGAAGTTATGCAACTGTACTAGAAGTCAATAAAGTGTATGTGTACTTTACAAACTTTTCAGATGAACATAATGTTTACTGTCGATGCATCATTTTGGATAGTCCTACATGTAAGACCTCGATGCTGATATTTATGTATTTTTTGACTAGGTCTTATTGCCTAAATAACAGCGCTGTATAGTGTGTTCCAATGTCGTTTAACATCAGAATGACAAGTCAAATTTTCAGGAATATCTCACACACTTGGTAACCCATATCGGCGCTTTACTTACTCTGATGTCTGTTTTCCTCCTAAATTCAAATTCCCACATGAGCAAGTCGACATGTTTTCAAGTTCTGTTAGCCTACATTTCAGTTGGCTGGAATGCAGTGGAAGCCGGGAATACTGAAACCTGTTAAAAGGATGATAAGAATCTTGAATGAAATGAAACTACTTTTGTACATTTGTCTTATAAGACCTAGATGCTCAGAAACATAAATATCAGCATTGAGGTCTTATATGCAGGACTACATTTTGGAATACCCAACTTTTTAAATACACGTTTTCCAACTTGACAACAGCATTACTTGCTATTTTATTACACCTTACTGAAAACTGATCAAGCTTATGGAAAAAAATTAATTGTCTTCCTGAGATGATCCTGTTAGGGTTGGCAGGTATGCTTACTCTGCCTGTATATTTATTATTTGTTGGAAATTTTTGATCAGCACATAATGGTATAATGACTCTGGACCATGCAACAATAGCAAATCAATATTAAACTGTCTGCATGTGTATAATGCATGCCCAATAGGTTGCAGGCCTTTACTCCCCCAAAAATAAATTAACAGCTATGCCAGGATTAAGTTGTTCAAAGCTACTGATATGAATAATTTGTAAGGGGCATTCAAGGTTACCAAACTTAAATTCATCCAGATGTGATTTTTATTTCTGAGGATATTTTGTATTATTGCTCGCAGACAAGAGTGCACATTCAAAACATCAGTCATCATTCTTTTTTATATTTACTATAGCACAACAAAGAATGTATGATGGCATCAAAATATAGATAGGGTTAAATGGTGAAATATGAAGCTGACTTTCCATACATCTGTCTACACTCCACAGTGTATCCCCCAGGGGTGTAAAATTGAAGATTAAAAAAGAAACCTTTGGTGTCAAAACTGGTGGTCAAATAAAAAATGTGGGGGTCAAAAATGTACTGAGAAATTTTCATCTGACCCATAGTTTTTCAGTTTGAAATAGGATATTGCAACTTGTACAACATACTCACTCTCTCCCTCAAAATACAAATAAACCAAGATGCACTATTAACAAACATGCATTGTCCATTCAAAGAATAATTTTATTAGTTCATTTTCCTTTTAGTTTAAAGTTGTACTTGTAACTGTCTCCTGATAATCTTTTTATAGCAATTTTATTGACCAACACATTTCATATAAGCCAATACAATAACCCAAATAAATATTTTTAACCAAATGGTTGTTAATTTACTGCCTGTCATAAAATGTGTACTATCATCAGTTTCATTGTACTTTGTCCTGGAACACATTTATCCAAAAATTAAAGAGGCTAATGGTTCATCTTCTTTTTAGTAAGTTATACTTGAACTTTTAAATCTTTTATTGCAGCAAAGTTAAAAACAAACAAATTCTGCAATGACCCTCAGCCTTTGTAATCCAAATAACACATTTATCTCTGCAAGCTTACTGCTTTCTTTGTTGTGACAGAATGCCTTGGGTGATAATGTTGTTGTTGTTGTAGCGTTTAACGCCATTTTTCAGCACAAGATAGGCTATGCATAGCGGCCTGTATAAATGGTGGAGGAAGAACCCAGGAAAACCCTGGAAAGAACCACTGACCCACGGAAAGCTACTGGCAAGCTTTCTCACATAACCACATTGGCCGAACCTGAGACTCAAACCTATGCAGACAGAGGTGAGATGGCAATGATCCATAATGGTGAGCGCTTTAGAACACTCAGCCACTCAGGGCCCCCGGGTGACAATGTATTCTCCAGATATCTTGTGGCAAACAAGGGCAGATTTTTTAAAATTCTTAAACCCTGTCATGAAATGATTATTCACTTTTAATTTTATTTGCAGTCTTCGCAATCACGCAATCAGAAGTCACACCACTACTTCTAATGGATGTGCCATATTCCAGTCAAGGGATTTATTTTCTCCATTTTTCATTAAAGTTAGATCCACACTTACTCTTTTGTGTTCTGCTTCTTTCACTTTGTTCGCTAATGATTCTTAGTGCATGCTGTTTTAATCTGGAGATCACTTTCTAATGCAATAAGCATTGAGGTTAAACATCTGGATGACATCTTGCTGAGCTTGATATAAATTGCATGAGAGCTTGCGAGATTAGGGGAAGCTACTCTGTAACAACATTGCCTATGCTCAAAGTACTCATGATGCCATCCCTCATTCTAAGCATTGGATATTAAATGAATCTTGATCACATTGTGCAAATCCTTTGCATCAAAAAAACACATGGCAATACAATGTGTACATCTTTTTTTTCAGCATGTGTCCCAGACACAAAAATGTGTGTAAAGTGAAACACGTGTCCATCCTTTTTCTGCATTGGTGAATTGTTCCAGTGTTTCCATAATCTTTGCAGTACCTTCATCAATATCATCACTGATGGCATGTGTGTCTTTACAGTTCAAGATCACACTTAAGCATTATAATTAAATTCATATGAAGAAAAAGTTCAATCCTAATTTTGGAGGTGATTTTGTGCTGTAATGTTGTTTAGATTCCTGGGTGAGTTCGGAAAAAGTTTTACCAGGTCTATTTTCGACTCACATTTACAGAGGAAAACTTTTTAACTTGCCATAGTGATCAGATAACTCAAACTCAGGGACACATAAATTGTAATTGTCATACTTTATGGCAGCCTCATTAGCAATGGTAAGTGCAATATGATTACAGTGTTTTGTTCATCACCCACTTGTCTCATTAGGAATCTTTATATAATAATGTGCTGCACTTCTTGAAATTACTTTACAGTTGACTGTGGCTATGCTGGGGAAAGACCTAACTGTACAAGTATGATCTCAGCTTTTCTTATATCGCTTGGTATTCATTTCCGATGCTTTTGTGCTAGATGCTCATGTTGGATCACAGTTGGCAGTTTATACATGCAAATCATTGTCCAATTAAGATATTTTTGTATTATTGACTTTTCTTTACCAGGAGCAAAAAGCACTATCACTTCAATCTTAGTTATTGTTTTATAGATTTCTATGTCTGTTTCCTCTATGGGATCAAGTGTTTCTACTCTGCAGTAATATTAGTGAGCAAATTCACATGGCAAGCAATGCTAGGCAACTTTGCTCTGTTACCACATGGTTGAGCATCTTAACCTGCATGTTATATAGCAATGTGATTTACAGTATTCATAATAGCATGTTCTGCCACATTGTTCATATTTTCCAAGGCATAATTGTTTGCATTGATTGAACATTGTGACATAAAGCATCCTGGCATCATTAGATATGGCCACATTACTCACAGAACAATGTTTATGTAATGTCTCGAAAGTCACATATTGGAATTGTACCATATTTGACAGTAAGCAACATAGTAGGAAGGCCTTTCAAGTTGATACAAATGACATCATAAATTTGTTAGAAATTCTGCTGGCAAAGAAATTAAGCTGATTTGCCATATATATGGCCACCAAAAAAAAACCAATATAAAAGCTTGTAAATGAATTCTTCTGCAAAGCTGCTGAAGAGAACCTTTAAACAACTTGGTCCACAAAACTGTTTAATAGAATTTATCAACATTGGACTGGAAGCATCATGGCATGAAAACTTTAAAATCTATGCAAATAATGCTGGTTGATCATCAAATTCAATTTGTTTGAATGACTTCTCCAAAACCACAGAATAGAAGTTGACCAAAGTTAGAATAAAGCATTCTATCATGAAAACATTTTAATACTTTACATATGATGCCAATCTGCCATCAGATATGGCTGCCATTAATAAACAGAAAGAGTAAAAGCCCCTTAAACAGCAAAGGCTGATGAATGATCTCTGAGCAAGCCTGGCAGAAAACATTCTGACATGAAGACCATTCAGATTTCTAGAAATCATACTAATTTATGAATAAATATTGCTATTGTTACCAAACTTAAAATTTTTTAATGACCTCATCTCCAAAATATCTGCATGGATCTCTTTGATTTTGTTTTACAATTAGAACCAACCTGCTGTCAAATATGGCTACTGTTGCTAAAAATACAGAAAATATGATGGGATATAGAGTTTTCAGATTTTTGTACAATGATCCCAATGAATGCTAATCCACCCTCTAATATGGCAGTTGTTAATTAGAAAAAAAATAAATTACTTCTTCTGAAAACATGTTTGCTAATGATTTACTAATTTTTTACAGAAAGTATTCTGGTAATAAGGGTTTCAAATTTCTACATAATTCCAATTCACCATCACCATTAACTAAAAACAGAAATTTTAAAACGATTTATCAGAAGCCACTCAACAGAATTTGACCAAATTTTACAAAAAGTATTCTGGGCCCTGGGTGGCAGAGTGGTCTAAAACTCTCACATTAACTAATCACTGCCATCTCACCTCTTTCAGCAAGAGTTTGAGTCATGGGCTTGGCCAGTGAGGGTATATAAGACAGGTTGCCAGTAGCTTTCCATCTATCGGTGGTTTTTACTGAGGTTTTCCAGAATTCTTCCTCAACCAGTTATACTGGCCATTATGTATAGCCTGTCATGCTGAAAAATGGCACTAAACCCCAAACAAAGTTACAGTAGTAGAAAGTATTTTGGTGTTTTTGCTAACAAATTTGACTGCCATTACAAAATGCAGAAAAAATATTTACATAACTATAATGAAATTAAAGAAATGAAACAAATTTGACCAATTTTGACACAGATCATCTTGACATAGTGATCTTTTAATATTGGCAAACTTAAGCTGATCTGCTACAAGATACGGATGAAGATACAAATACTGGAGGAACTTTGAAACAATGTTTTCATGAGATATGCAATTAACGGCAATAAATTCTTCTTATACTGACCCTGATCATCTGACCAACTGTTTGTGCATTTGTCTGTTATGCAGCCAAGTAAACTCCCTGGGACCCACCCACCACTTCTCCCTCTCATTAAAGAATTAAGGTACAATGTTTTAGATCTATGTTTATTTGTTGGAATTAAAAGATTGTTTATCAGGCAATGATATTTTAAAATCAGATAGCAGTTTTCTTTTGTTAAAGTAGGTATGAAAGCTATAATTATTTTATTATCTCGGATTCATTGTGATCTATTAAATGCTATTAATATATTCAACATCTAGCCTTTGTCATCCACACTATTCAGTTAAACTGATTCTGCCACAATAAAATGGTGCACTGTGTACTTCTGTTTTATTAGATTCATCACTTTGAAAAATTAAAATGTTTTTCTAAAATATTTCGTGTGTAAAATAATTTTTCATTTTGTGGCACATTTTTAACTCTTTAAACATTTGAGTAATGTTGATGTTAACTGTGATGTTATACTGAGTTGCAGGACAAGGATGCAACTCTGTACTTGTCATCTCAAGGCTATTATTAATTCATATTTATGAGATGGTCTTGTGTCTGAGTGGCTGAGATTAGTATCACTCTGGAGACTTTTGGTTTAGGTCCATGATCAAACTAGGCAAATAAGCTAATATTATCAAGATCTAGTTGCATACAACTAATAGTGGTATCTATTCATATCAATGACATGATCTTTCTTATAATTAACTCTATCACGTCCGGGGCCCCGAGTGGCCGAGTAGTCTAAAGCACTCTTCGTTACGGATCACTGCCATCTCACCTCTGTCTGCGTGGGTTCGAGTCTTGGATTCGGCCAATGTGGGTATGTGAGAAAGCTTGCCAGTAGCTTCTCGTGGGTCGGTGGTTCTTTCCGGGGTTTTCCCGGGTTCTTCCTCCACCATTAATACTGGCCGCTATGTATAGCCTATCCTGTGCTGAAAAATGGCGTTAAACTCTACAACAACAACAACAACAGCAACTATCACATCCGATTACAAGCAAAATTGTGTGTCTTTATAAGATAAGCTGGTATCTGATTGGCTCAACTTATAACTTTGTAAACTTAACTTTGATTGCTCTTGCTCCAGCTTGGTAAATTGGGAGCCATGTTAGTTCAGTTCGCAGAGCATCAGAGTGGTAATCAGACGGTTGCAGGTCGATACCTGCCCAGGCCAGCCTTGGTCAGCCACCTCAGTGAATTCTTGTGAAAGGCTCACTTTTCCTTCACTATATAGCCAGTAATTTGTTACAAATGTCTTTAAAGCTAACAAACCAACCACTGATCCCACTTGGGAAGTGAGCATAGATCATCATTGTCTCAGACAGGTTCTAAAATAAAAATGTGAAATCTGGATGTACTAATGAGATCTTACATCTGATGGCAGGGGATGGTACCACTCTAGTTGTGGATACTATACTTCTCAAGAAAAAATTCAATAAACCTTGATAAATACTGTTATATATTGACTGAGGTCGACTAAGAGCAACAAACTATTTACATTATTTATGCTTTAGCTTTGGAAATAATATTTACAACTGAAGGCTATTAGAACAGTGTATCAGGTCCACTTAGTTCTCATTTCTTGTAAGTCATGCCATGACATGTCAAGTATGTTAAGGAATATAGTTGTTTTAGTAAGAGTTTGTAACATAATACATGGAGGGATTATATAGACTTCTAATGGATTCCTAAATTTCCTTTTAATCAGTAGACTTAATCATCAAATATTTTGAGGACTTCGTGGCGAGTGTGGTAGAGAAGACTTTGCTAATATCATCTGCGTTTAGAGTTGTCTATATATCTATTTCAAATGATATTACATGAGGGAACAGGTTATGTTTTAAAGGAAGATTGATACCATTTAAGGAAAGTAAGGTTAGGGATGTGTGTTGCAAAATACGCTGCATGCCTTAGTAACGCAAATCTATGAATTGTTACTTGTTACTATTATTAATTTGGAATGGTTATCAGTAAGGATAGGACAGGTATGAACATTGTATAACATGATTGGGAAGAAGTGTATAAATGCTTTTTCTTCAAGAATGTTTCCTGAGAACATTAACTAATGTTAAGTTTTTTTTTTGTTGTTTTTTTTTAGAAATTAAGAATTCATCCCTTAATGAATACTGTATAAGGGTAATGTGTTAAATACATCATATGATAATTCTCTTAAGTCAGAACTGTTCACATCAACAGGTAGTTATTTATAATGTTTTAAAAGATTGGATATTTATGACTAAATACTCTTTTAGTTACTGTGTGTCACTTACATACATGCACCCACCCAGTTACCCCTGGGTAAGTTTTTTCTTAATACTGTGTTTAACATTGGTGGACTAATGGCAATCATTTTGCATATAAATGTGATTAGACATTAAACCTTTCATAAAGAATTAAGTTACAGTGACATGTTTTGCATATTTTCTTAATGTTGACAAGTGGATGTTTGCCAATATTATGCAATTATGTTATGTCATTTATTTCTTTTAAGATGAAAAAGTACAGTTTTTATTTGTTGCTCTTCTGCAAATGATTTTTGTAAATACTGTTTGCAATACTTTCATAAGAAAACTAAACAAATCTTGACATAACAGGTCACCCACGACCAGATGTTCGATTACCTCTGAAGACCAAACTTTACGCAAAACATCATACAGCTGCAGTCCTGAGATATACAGTGATATCATACCCACTACCTTCATTCACATGGACATTCAGTGGGAATGGCAGTGAGAGCAGACATCTGCCTGGTTCTGTAAGCCAGCATGACAATGGACAACAGTCTGAACTGAGGTTTACCAGCCTGGACATTGGTGACTTTGGAAATTATTCTGTTATAGCCAACAACTCTTTGTATCCTTCTGCCAAGGAGGTGTTTGAGATTATACCAGCAGGTAAAATGTTGATTTCTCTCAATACTTTAACACAAATATGATATCTCCAATGTGCATATTCTGGATATGCAGTCCTAATAATTTCTTATCAACATTTTTTTGTATCCCCAAACCAACTTTTGTTTTCAAGAGTTTTGAGCACTTTATTACTACTTAAAAACTCATAAGAAAATATAAAAAGGAATTAATATTTCTTTCAGCCTCTTAGGGTAATTGATAAAAGAAATAAGTAGTTGATTGTAAAATTTAAAAAAAGGAACACCCATTTGTCCATGGCAGGTATTGCTAAATATAAGTAACCATACATAATATGTAATTAAATACCATTCATAGTACTGAGTGAATGCCTATTCAAGGGAGACAATTTCCTAGCATAGATAAATGCCAGTAATGAGGCAGGATTCTGATAAATGAGCATGTTACCACTCTAGAGGACACATCTTTGGTCTTACCTTAATCAGACTTATATAATTAAAATCTCATATGAATTTAATGATGAGCATATTAATGGGGTGACTTTGTATTTGATTGGCTGAGTTTGTTAACTTACTGGAAGCCTTTTTTCTGGTCAAATTATGATCCAGTTGGAATATAAGTTTATATCATCAAGACCTGAGAAGAAATAGATAAGCAAGATTTATGGAGTGATCATAAATCTAATTTGCTGAGCTTGTTACTTCACCTGAGACCATATATGTTTATCCAGTTTTGATCAAATTTGGAATAGGGGCTTATATTATCATGTATATTGAAAGCACAAAACAACGGCAAGTTACCTCCTGACAGGACAAAGCCGGAAACTGCCTCGCAGAAGAAAAGACATTCTGAAAAGATGGACAGAGTACTGCGCAGAACTTTACAACCACCAACCCATAATAGATCCAGAGGTAGTGAACATCCCTCCAGCAACTAACAACAACAACCACCCTATCCTACGGGATGAAGTAGAAGCAGCAGTGAGATCGTTGAAAAAGAGGAAGTCGGCAGGAGTGGACAACATCCCAGCAGAACTGGTCCAAGCAGGGGCAGAAGCAATGATTAGCACCCTCACAAACATATGCAACAAGATCTGGCTAACAGGAGAATGGCCATCGCTGTGGACACAATCACTGATCATCACCCTCCCCAAGAAAGGCAATTTACAACAGTGTCAAAACCACTGTACAATCAGTCTTATAAGCCATCCATGCAAAGTCATGTTGAGGATACTGTTAAACAGACTAAAGCCACAGACTGAAAAGATCATTGCTGAGGAGGAGGCAGGTTTCAGAGCAGGGTGCAGCACAACAGAGCAGATCTTCAACCTCAGGATATTGTGTAAGAAGTACCTCCAACACCAGCAAGATCTGTACCACATCTTCATGGATTTCAAGAAGGCATTTGACAGTGTATGGCATACAGCCTTGTGGGCAACCATGAGACTGTACAACATCAATGCCAACCTCATCACAGTAATAGAGCACCTGTATGACAAGGCCACCAGTGCAGTATACTTCAATGGCAGCATAGGGGACTGGTTCAGAATGACAGTCGGAGTCAGACAAGGCTGTCTGCTCTCTCCCACACTATTCAACATCTTTCTGGAGAGAATCATGGCTGACACACTTGAAAAGCATGAAGGGTCAGTCAGCATCGGAGGCAGAACAGTCACCAACTTATGTTTTGTTGATGACATTGATGGATTAGCAGGAAATGAACAAGAAATAGCTAGCTTAGTAGAGAGCCTTGACAAAACCTCTGCAGCATACAGCATGGAAATCAGTGCAGAGAAGACCAAACTGATGACCAACAACACCAAGGGCATCAGTACTGACATCAGGGTCCAAGGTACGAAGCTAGAAACAGTCCACAGCTTCAAGTATTTGGGGGGCAATTGTAACAGATGAAAGATCAAAGCCTGAAGCCTCCAGGATTGCGCAGACAACAGCAGCGCTAACAAAACTGAAGCCCATCTGGGATGACAAGAACATTGCACTCAGTTCAAAGGTCAGACTGATGCACTCACTGGTTATCTCCATATTTCTCTACGCCTGTGAATCATGGACCATAACAGCTGACTTAGAGAAAGGATACAAGCCACAGAGATGAGATGCTTCCGAAAGATCCTCGGCGTCTCATACAAAGACCATGTCACCAATGAAGAAATATGGCAAAGGATCAGACAAGCCATTGGGCCTCACAAAGACCTCCTGAGCACAGTGAAAAAATGTAAACTGCAGTGGTAGGGCATGTCTCACGATCATCAGGACTTGCCAAGACAATCCTGCAAGGCACTGTACAAGGAAGAAGAAAGAGAGGCAGGCAGAGAAAGAGGTGGGAAGACAACATTCGAGAGTGGACAGGCTTGACATTGAGCGACTCAATGAGAAAGATGGAAAATCGAGAGGAATGGAGAAAGCTGATTGTTCGGTCTTGTGTGGTGCCCCAACAGTCTCCCAGACTATGGGAGTGATGATGATGATATTGAAATGGTGACCCAGCTTATGACTGTCTGAACATTTCACTATTCTGGAGGCCATTATTCTTGGTAGATTCTGATCAGCTTTGGAGTATGATTTCATATCATCGTATCCTAGGATAATTTTGATAATTAGCAAGGTTAATGCATATTAATGGGGTGATCCTGAATCTGATTGGCTGAGCTTGTTAGCTGGCTGCACACATATTAGTAAGATGCATCTGATCGATAGAGCTTGTCAACACTCTAATGACTATGAATTACGAGTTTCATTAAGGTTGTTAGTCTTATATAGATCTATAGTCAATAATCTAATTAGATCATAGAGGTACATAATCACTTAATATGCTTATATACATGAAAGGATTTGTTTAGCTGAATTAAAATTACCAAATGTTACAAGAGTACTATAAACTACTAAATATCAATTAGTATACCTAACTTGCATATTAGTGTGTAAAAGTAAGTATTCAAAAAGAGTTTCTAAATAATTTGAAATTAGTGATAAAATTTCTTTTATTCCGTGATGTGCATTTTTGTCCGATATAAACTCTCCTATAAATCAGTCACTTTGGCATGAAATGAATTGGATTTCTAAACAATTATTCTCATATGAGTTTTGTAATCCTTTATAGAGTAATGACACCTTTTGATGCCAGTCTCCTTTATTGCAACTGCAAAATTTGGACTTGTATCCTGTCTTTCATAATATATCTGATTAAAATACCTAGTACTAGCAAAAAAAGCTTTATGCCAATAAAAATGTGAGAAATCGCTTTCTTACACAGATAAAGGTAGGTAAACTTGGATACTGTTTACTATGTGCATATACAGAACACAGGGGTGGACCTTGTACACACTACTTAAAAACCAGAGTTACACAAG
>JAECUM010026735.1:0-24509 GCA_016617855.1 Megalonaias nervosa | reverse complement strand
GCTCAAGTGGAACAAACTGTATTTAGTAGTACCATCTGTAGATGATCAGAGGTGTTATGAAGTACTTAAGGATTTTAATAAAAATGCAAAACTACTGGATGGAAATGATATTATTGATTTTATAACCGATATTGATGAAGCACCATCTGTAGATGATCTAGATGGATTCATTAATAATTTAGTAGTGTATGATGATGTTATGCTAGACAAACAATCAAATCCAGCTAGAATATTTTCTCGAGGTAGACATAAAAGCACGGATGTGATTTATGTTACTCAGAGATATACACAAATTCCAAAAGTAATCAGAGACAACTGCAATATTTTAGTTGTATTTAATGGAGAAGATAATTATACTCTACAGAATATTTATTATACTTGGTGTTCAGGCGACATGGACATGATTAAAATTAAAAACTTCTTTTCAAAAGCACAAGCTGTTCCGTTTGGATTTATAACGATAAATTTACACGATCCAAGATCAAGGTATCGTGTAGGTTTAGATAAAATCTTTGGTCCTTGATTTTATCAAGGTAGCAGCAGAGAGGGTGAAGGAGATACGCGTAGTGACCAGATTGTGAAAAAATCTGGTCAATTAAAGAAGTTTTCATTATTAAGGCAAAAATGTTTTTTTAAAACCCTCGTAGGAACCCTTAATTTTCAAAAATAAGGTCTCTACAAAGTTGTAGGGTTCACCCTCTCTGCTGCTACATAGTAAACAGAAATAAATACACCATGACTTATTGCACAATTCATTCCATTTCATTGATACGACGAACTTCGACCAAAAGCCGAATACAAAACGAAACCCAATCGTATTAGACGTGGATGAGTTGGGAGGTCGTTAGATTCACCGGTGGATTTCTCCCGGGATAAATGATTTGTCGCTTGTTTGTCTCACGAAAATAAAAATGTATGAAAATGTTATTATTTTCCCTACAGTGTCAAGGTAATAAATTGAAAATAAATGTATTTAGACAAAGAATACTCATAGAAGAGAGGCACTGCATCTGTTAATTGGAACATTCTTTTGTACACTTTTGCTGAATTTGTTCCTCAATCATGTTTAAGGTTGTAGCGATAGGATTTTTGCTTGATTTTTCCTGTGCACTAAGCTTCAATTCGGTCAATCCAAACTGGAAAGTAATTTCCACCTCACGTTGGTCCTTGCTCGGATTCGGAATATGGACGCTCAATCCCCCTAATAATTTGCACTCTGGGTCAGTCGTAAATCTTGGATTCTTTTCCTTGGTGTAGAATACATCAAGTTGCATTTCCTTTTGAAAATAATGCACAGTAACGTATGTTTTGTTAATAGATAATTCATTCTTAACTTCTGAATCTGCTCGCAAAATAATATCAAACACATCCCTACATCGTAATCCGGTATCTGATTGAAATTTTTTCTCCTCTGGATGGGTTCCATCGATGAAACTCGGAGTCATCCTTAAGCCATATGTAAACCGAAGAACTCTGGACTCGATGATCTGTGGCAGTCTGCCAAACAGTACCGCACCTTTTGCAATGGTTATTGAGGCATCTTTAGGAATGATGATCTTTATCTTTCTCTCATGGAAAGCCTCACGGATAACATCTTGCACAAATGGGGACTCAGAGAAACCCCCTACCAAAAGAATCTGAGATACGTCCTTCACAGAGTCTTCCTCAAGTTTGCTTTTCATGTGGTCGATAATTTTGTCAGTCGCTTTTCGGAACAGTTTTTCAACCAACGCCGATTTTATTATTATGTCATCTTCATTCACATCCATTTCTTTGCTGTACTGTGACTCCCCAAGGCTTTCCTTGAAACCCTTCTTTAATTCGTCTTCACACGCTCTATTCAATGTTGATGGAAGCTGAAAAGGAAACAAAATAATCTTGCATTGTTGGAACACAGAATATGTAAAGATGCCTCTTTATTTTATCAAGATCTATTGTGGGGAAAGAAACGAGAGTTTAAAATGAGGATACTAAAATTAGCAGTTTCTGAATTTGCATAGATAAGTACGGACCGAAAACAACATGAAGGTGTTCCAAATTGACCTTAAGCCAGATGATAGATCGGCTCCGCCTACCAAATCACGTGACTTAACCTCCGACAAACATGCAGTATTAGGCAAAGAAATATGTTTCAGTTTAAGTGATATGTTTATTTAATGTGATTTATATTATTCTTAAAAATATAAAATTACAAAGTTGCAATAATTATACTGCAGTAGACAATATTTATATATGTAGTTCAAGTTCGTACATTAATAACCTAAGTGTTTTATTTCAGTGAATAATAACAATCGATTGTAAAGTTGTTTAAGAACTTATTCAAATGAAAGGAAACTTCCTCCAAAAGATGCTGATGTATTTAGCATATAATGTTATCCTTGTTAAATTTATCTGACTTATGTTTATGCTGCCTTGGAAGTATATGAATTAAAAATTAATAACAAAATCGTAAATAATTACTGTTTAGAAGTATACTGTTGTACATAATAATTTTAAGGTCTCTTATGTTTGTCAGATGGAATTTTGATCAATGATGTCTGTTGATGTAAACATGTAAATGCATGCTTAATATATCGAAAGATAATTATTTGAAACCTTTATTTTGTATTTCTTTATTAATAATTACATTTTTGTATCCCCATCCCTCCTTCAATCCAATGAGAAAGTAAAGCGTCACTCTAGTGTCTGAAAGATCGAGACAATAAATCATTAATTTTGGGACGAGCCAACATTAAAGTGTAAATTTTCAAACTTTAAAATAATGCAGCCTGGGGTTCAGTGCTTCCTATACAAAAATAAATAATATATATCAAAGCCCGAAAGTTAGGGGGTTCTCCACCTATATTCTTGAAACGTTAATTTTTTCAATTTCAGTTTCTTTTTCTTTTCAAGCTATCAACGGGACATACTTTTATTAAACAAACACGTTGTAATTGCCATCAATTGTATCTTTATCGTTCACGCGACAAGGCGTTAGCCATCGAAGTTTCGCCTATGTTTTGGGAAAGGAATACATCTAATTCCTCCATTTAGACGATCTGGATATTGACTGTCAGAATTACAAGACTTCTTTTCACCGTTATCGATCGAGAAATCAACAAATCATTGCAAAATTTGTAAATACTTATCATAATCAATTCATTGTTGCTACAAGCAGCTTGGCGGAGGAAAATGGCGGACTTAAGCAATGCCTGGAGGTGTGTCTAATTTACGCTCGCTGATTGGTTAATTGATCCAGCGTGATTGACAAGTGGCGATAGGTCAATTACATTTGAAATTGTACCTTGTAAGTGTAAAGACGTTCTTATTGGTATGAAAAATCTGACTATTATGATACGTTTCTTACCTTAGCAACAGTATTATGGTAGAATGCAATACTCAAGAAAACAAAGGAACAAATACAAAACAGTCCTAAAATTCATGCGGTGCATTTACCTTAATAATCATGTTCTTTCCCCGGTTGAAAGTTCGCTTTTCTGCTTCAAAATCATTGAATAGATCTAGATAGTGATGTCTAAAATTTGTCATGAATTTTTTCATCACTGGACCCCCCACAATGCTGATCAACAGGTTCCAGAAAGCAATGTCCACCATTGTACCTCCCCATGGGCCTCCGCTCGGTTTTGATAATTCTTTCAGTCTTCCATCATCAAGTTTCTCATGAACAGTCATGTCAGCTGTGCCACCTGAAAAGGATATAATGAGCTATTTTGCATTATTATATTATATGTGACATTATACAAAATGCTTCTGCTCCGTTTTTAACAGTAAGTCCTGTATAGAGTTTCTAAAGCTTACATCAGTTTTAGATAGATTCATCAGCAGCGTTATTACGCCGTTTATGCCTTTTCTCGCTTGTATTATTACTTTTCTAGGTCACAACCTCTATCCCACATGACTTGTGCTCAACTTAGCAAGCAAGCCACATACTATGAGCAACGATGAATTATTAATCCACGAAAAGTGACCAAACGCAGATACGTTCTTGCAGTTGTTTACGGTATGACTTACTATATATGCTGATATATTACATGAGCCAATTCCAGCCGGTACAGATAACAATCAAAACGGTTTAATTTAGCGTACATAAAACTCAGAGAGAAACAAGCTATTTGATTTGATCAAGCAATGTTTTAATGCTCGGCTTATCTAACTCAAAGCGACATTAATGCAAGCTTATGTATCTGTACCGACAAGAACTAAAATCTGTTTTGCTAATATCGCAAAATACCTCGAATATTTCTAGTGACCATGTTTGCAAATATCTGGTAGACATAAACTTACTATTTCATGACTATGTATGCTTACCACTACACGAGACCATATATGGATCTGCATAACGTAAATGAGTAATTCCAAGTTTCGTATTTTTCGATATTTGCTTTTTAAGGGGAAGGTGAGCACGTATGTTTTCCATAATTTATTTAAAACTTGGAATAAGACATTTTGATTTTACTGTATTAACACCGACAATGGGCGTGAAAACTAAACGGTAGTGCTATCAAACACAAAATTGCTGGTTATATCGTATACGTGGACATTGAATGTCTCAACGCGAACATGACCTGACACATAAAATAAATACAACACAAGTCGCTGAACAAGTCTCATGTTGGTTTTGTTATAAAGCTGTTAGGTGTGATGGGGAAACTGAGCGAGCCACTAATGTTGTATTGTGGCAAGGACTCGGTTAAAGTGTTTCCAAAACCACTTTCAGTTACAGCGAAATCAATTTGACAACAGCTCTATTCACCAGCAGACATGATAGTTACCAGCGATAACAGTCGTGAGTTTTCTGTTGCCACTCATTGCTGGACCTGTAAAAGAGCTTATGGTCCACCAATGAAAAGTTCGCTACCATTGTCACATCACTATGCGTGTACGGAGGAGCTGCACACAACGCATGTAATCTACAGATGAGAATTTACTCAAACAAAACAGTCCGCTCCGATGACCCAGTAGTTAAAGCGTCCGCCTCGGATGCAGGAGGTCATAGATTCGAATCCCGGCCGAGTCATACCAAAGACTTTATAAAAATGGTATAATGTGACTGGGTGGGAAATGATGCTACATGTCTGCGGCATGATGCCCCAGCGCAAGACATCACTATAAACTGCCACGCTGTACACATTGTAACGATATGACTGCAAAATTGGCAAAGCTACGTTAAAACTCTAAATCACAAACTCACGCTCAAAAAACAAACATCCCTGTAGTTCTTTATAACCTGCGTGGTTATGATGGCCATTTGATTATGTAAGCAGTGGCTACAGTATCACACTCACCGATAAGTGTTACTCCAAAAAACATTGAGAAATACATGACGTTTAATCTGGTCAACTACAATTCATTGATTCGTTAGTTTCTGAGTTTGTCATTGGACAAGATAGTGAGCAAACTAATGGTAGAAAATGTCAAAATTACCCATCGATCATGTGCCTAGGACTCTAGTGCCCCAAACACTGACCCGTTCACGCGAAAAGGTCCATATCCAAACGAGTACTTGAGAGATTGGGACACATTTGTTGAAACTCACTTGCCACCAATCGAAGTGTTTTATTCATCGCAGTCGCGTGAAGGTATCTCAGCAAATGATTACGCGAACGTAAAACAAAGTTTGGTCCGAATTCGAATGCAAAAACATGGGTGACAGTCACGATTTGTATATGCTAACTGATGTGTTGTTGTTCGCTGATGTGTTTGAGAAATTGCGTGATATTGCCATGCACGTGTGCAAGCTCGATCCCTAAGATTACTCCTCATCACCATGAATAGTTTGGGATGACTTGTTGTAAACAAAATCGAGTTGAAATTGCTCTACGACACTGACAAGCATCTGTTATTGAGCCCTCACTTCCTGGCGGTGTTTCTATGACGAGTCAGACACGCTCGCGCAAACAACCCAATAATTACATCATGTATCTAGATCCCAATAGTATTAAAGGATGCAACCGTTACCTGTCGGTGGGTTTCAAAGGATTAATCCTAGATATATGGACATACAAAAAGACATAAACGATTACAACATCAACAGTGACCACCGATACTACTTTGAAATTAATCTAGAATACCCAGAACATTTAGATGATGTCCACCGATTATGCGTTAGCGCCAGAAGCGTAGTCGGTGCCTGGTACATGGTTGTCCCGGTATCAGTGCGCAATCATGGATGACTCAGGATGTAAATTTGCGGAATGCACCAATCTAGTACCAAGTCGTAGGACGAGAAACAATGATGTATTACACGCTCGAAAGCCACATTTGTTTTTGCGATTGGGAATACGTGTAACCAGGTTCCTTTGAGTGCTTGGATTTTTTCAGCACGTTTGGATGGTACCGTGTATACAAATGAATACGGATCTGCGCACAGCGGCCACAAACGAGTATGAGAAACATTTCTTTTAAATTATAAATAATGCTTTGCTTTGAAAACCATAGAGAATCCACGTACATCTTGTCCATGAAAGTGAACACGATAGGCTTCGAAGGTTCATTGCTGAGTCGGCATTTGAATCTCGAAAGATCCTTGATGGTGGTTTTGTTTGACGATCACAGTAAACAAAAATCGAAGCTCAAGCTGACAAAACTTAATCTATATTGGTTCGTCAGTACTTGACTTGTCGACGCTGCTAATGTGCGAATTTTACTACGACAAGATGAAACCGTTTTACCAGGATCGTATCAAGATACTGACTCTATGCTAAGGAACAGCACAACCAATGACGCGTAGTATGACCTGGTTTGGTTATTGAAAAAGGCCGAAGGTGCTAGAGAAAAATTTCAATCTCGGCATGTACGTCGAATGTCTTCTAGACCGATGTGAAATCGCACACCGCAAAGATGATACGGTGTCAGAAACATCGCATGGATGTTTACAGATACATGAATGTCAGTTTGTCCCTCATGGATACCAAGCGATTCATACTCCCCTACGGAATCATCATCCATGCATTTTGCCATCATGTTATTGAGAATCAACTTACAATTGATCGATGCTGGCGCATTAAGAATCACAATGCTATACATTACGGTGTTAAAATATTTCTAGGTGGCAATTCCATATTTACTGGGATGACTTGCAATTCCTCTCGCACAAATGCTTGATTTGGAGGCTTTGATCCACCCGGTGACGGTCCAAAACAGCAATGTGCTGGTTGTCGTTGAGAATCAATCCGTTCTGAAATTACAAACACATCGACGGACCGTACCATGTCGGTAGCACGACGTTGTCCACATTCTAACTCTCCAGGTGCATACAGATGCCAAAAAAAACCAAACTTGTTTTCGAGTGCTTGCAACAGAGCCGACTGTAAAACTATTTTCTGAGTACATGTGACAGTCTTACATCGAAATTACATTAGCTTTCTTTAAACTAAATGTGTGTGTAATGTCATTATCCGATGATGCTGTGACTAATGGAAGATGTGCTACACATTAGTGCAATCGCTCAAAAGTGCGAGCATTCCGAGATCTCATTAACATTTCCTGGACGTAGTGATGACAAATAACTGTTCCGGAATTGTGCGATTAAATCGTTCCACAATAGCTTGGTCGCGATGTATATTAACATGTCCAACACGAACTCGCACAGGAAGTTTTGACAACAGTGTAGCAATTGATCCGAGAAATACTTTACCAGGATCCACTTGTATTAATCGTGGCCATCTTAATTCTGAACGTGTATAAATGCGCTCGAATGCATCAGCAACACTTGGACAATAGTTTGACGTCAACGGCTCATCTTCTTTTTATCTGCTAGCAACATCGACAATCATTACCGCGTGCTTGTATCTGTGCACCATCATGTGGAAAAAGATGAAAGATCAACCTCATGAACCTCATTTGGTGCTTGGACATCAAACCAAACACGTAAAATGTTTCTTGGCACTGGTAGGTAAATTTGCCACAACGCTTGTTTAGCCAAACCATGCTCAAACAATCCCCCGAGTGACATTTGCCGCACTTGCTAGCTTTTCCACGACGGCTTTATCTCTCCAATACCCACAAGGACTGTAAAACATATTTGATAATGTTCGGCTTTTTATTTCCTTTGTTTGTTTCCATCAATACAAATTACATTGAATGAATGGACTTTGTCCACCATCCAAAACAATCTTGGCCTTCATACCTCCGTGTTCCAGATCCACGTCGGCGCGTTCACGTGCATGTATATCCTTTGACGCTTTATAAGCAAGGTCATGTGGGCAATATGCACTATAAGCACGATTTACAGGTGTTTCACCGGGCCTTAGTTGTTAGAATCAAGTCGTTTTTCAAGCCATGTATCAGGCCCAAATTAGTTGTGCTCAAGAATATATTTTTCACCAGGATATTTGCTTCGAAGTGTTCCTGGTACCTTTATTATTGCAGCAGCGATATCACCTCTGACGTTGTTTTTTTTTTTTAACGGACACTATGTGTGAGACATGTTTGAGTCCACAGATGGAAGTTACAATAAATGAACATTTCTAAGCTCCACATCAAACACAAGTTCCAGTAATCGCAGCTCGTCCATTACGGGTCCGAGCTCGAGTTGGATTTGCAGTACTTATTTTTGTGCGACATCGCACACATTATGAATAGAAGATTGTATTATACAACACACAATTATGCAATGGCATCACGAAAAAGAAAATTCATTAAGAAAACAAAGATTTTTCCGTAAGTTATCTCGCTGCACTAGCAACTCCTAGACCATCCAAGCATAGTGGTATGTTTCTAACTCAGTTTGTGCGCTAATCATTGGTCCGACTGGATCAGGAAAACACAACTGCTGTAGAATATGATTCTACGACGACTAAATTGGGATCGGTTGTACGTGATTGCGCCGTCGGCTAATAATCTCCCATGTTATGATATTTTAAAAGATTTTCAGAAAGCGTTGAGTGACAATAATGGCATCACCACCATTATTTTTTTCCACTATCGATTAAGAACCTACTGTTGATGATTTGGATGCAATTGAAAACAGTCTTGTAGCAAATCGATTCCGCGTAAATATTTTCACGAGGTCTACACAAAATCACAGACTGATTTATGTGACTCAACGATACGCACATGTGTCTGAAGTGATCTGTGACAACTGTAAGATGATGATACTGTGTGGCATTGACGCGCATAGTCTTGCAAACATTGATTGGACTAGGTGTGCCGTTAACCACTCGTGATTTGAGTTTCTTGACATGTTTGCTCGGATCACCAACGATCCATATAGTTTTTACACCATTAGTTTGATCGGAAATTTCTGCTGCGACAAACTGCACGGCGAGACCAGACATTGGGGTTTGAACAAATATTTGCACCATTGAATAAACCAACAAAGGAAATTGCCGAACGTGCTGAGAATATTTAAAAAGGCAACAAGCGCAACAGTGGAACAAGTAGCAGCGCTAACTGGAATAGAGGATGAACCGGGTCCAATTCGTGAAATAGCTAACATACCAAGGATATCAAGAAAGCTACAAAGGCAACTACACGCTTGTCAGATGTAATGACTGCAGTCACATGAAAAGATGTCGGTGAATTTGAAGAGCGAGCCATCTAAGAATCTTTCTCACCAAGCAGGTACTAGTCAATGATGGCAGCACCAAAGCAAGGCAACATTTTAATAAAGAAGGTCGTTAGTGGATCCTTGAATACCCCATCCGTGCAGGTTTGTCTTTAATGCCCGACGGGAAAGATTTAGTGACGAAAGAACCATCGCAGAACATAAAATTGGTATCGGTCAAGTGGGTGTACGTAGAATCATATTCTACAACAGTTGAGTTTTCCTGATCCAGTCGGACCAATGATTAGCCCCTGGTAAGCACTTTGAGTCTTATAATGACATACTTAGTTTGGTTAAGCTGGAAAGGATAATGAGATGAATCATTTCGTGAGGCTCCTGCACAGGGCAAAAAAATGGCAACCAACCCCTGAAATTAAGGTAGAAGAATATATGGATCAATAGCTTGCAGAAACATTGATAAAAGAGCAACAAAATCGCCTATTACATATGCCTCCACCAGTAAAAATTAAGCGGAAAAAGGTTTTAAAATACCTGAAAAACAATTTATAGAGCAACAACCGAAATTTACAATTACACAGGAAGAAAAATACGAACAACAATTATTAAATTGGTTCGAGCAACAACCTGCACCTAAGTTTCGCACACAGGATGAACAAGACGAACAGTCAAAGTAACAAATAAAAGGGTCTCGGCAACAAACAGAAAAAGGAGAAGGCCTTGGTTGTCTGTGACCCTGACGACTTGTGGGATCAATTTGTGCAGGCAACAAAACACAAGTTATTAACGAGGCCACTTCGATTTGTCAGCGATTGCTTGCTGATGATATCATGGATAGAAAACGTGTTGAAGATATTAGCGATGTATCTTAATGTATATCACTACGGAATCGATGATGAGTTCTAAAACGACTGAAATGCTGCGTGTGCTATGCGAAATGTATGGTGTGATGCAATGGGTTGCTGTCAATACAAACGTTTCCTCGATGATCAGAATCTCTTCAACAAAACCAAAATTTAGCCGGACTTTTTGTAGATCTGCAACCTCTAGGAAATCAAGCACATTTGACGTCGCTACAAGTTTATTACAGTTGGTCCAATATCCGTTCACAACCTTTTTGGTGGCCTGCCTGCGAATCACTCATTTATGTTTTCATCTCATTTGAATCTCCACGATATTTGGTTCACAATGGACTGTCGTCGTTGAGAACAGTTCTTGGTTGGCCTAAAGATCATCCCGACAAGCTACAATTTTTGTGTGCTTCACCTGCATTCAAGACTGAATGCTATATCGCGCCTGACATAGAATTACATGAACGATGCAGATTAATTTAATATGTGATGTTGTCAGTGGTAGTTATGAAAGCAGGTCTGAAACGAAAGGCGTAGTTGCTCAGGGTTATATACTGTTTGGGTTTCGCCAATTGCGGAGCCAGGTGATTTGATAACGGTTATGTCCGCAGCACCTGTCTATCTTCCACATTATAATAATCGTTTGACACATATTCGTTGCACCTTATAGATCAAGACGGGCACGTTGCAGATCTTCGAGTTGAAACATTGACGCGACAACTATACATTAGAGATCGACATGACTTTGTTTGTAGATTGTTCACATGTGCACCAAAGGTTACTGGGACCCTGACCTAGCGCGCTATACCAACCGCGAAACAAGTTGAAATGGGAGTTGTTGGTAGTATCAAAAACGTGGCTGTGGATAGGATAAAAAAACTTGGATTACTCTCGACTCAGTCGCTCCGAGATCGACTACAACGATTAGTGACTCGAGCACCATCAAAAATGGTTACATTACCATCGACAGAAACTATGCCGGCATCGGTTGCTATAATAATTAATCAGGCCGCTCAACAAGAACTGTCAGGTTCGGTGATTGCAAATAATATATAAACAATGTCGCATTTCTAAGATATATATCAGATGCCGCATTTGACGTGTGTGTGCCTGTGTTGGTGGATCTAAGCAAAAGAGATTTTCAGTATTATCAAGTTCAACATTCGGAGCCCAATCAATTAAAAATAGATTTGCAAGTGCAGAACACGTCTAGGTTTTTCCTTCCATATGAAACTTTCTCGAAAATTGAGAAAACACTTGTACAGAATGATGCTGGCAGTACTGATTATACTGCAAATACCACAGCTGGATTTGTTAACAGTGGTATCATACCGTTGTTCAACAGTGCACGTTTTTCCATCGATGGAAAGGAAATCAAATCAGTTCTTGACAACGTAGATGTTGTCACGACAATCCCTTGACTCGCCAGATGCAACTATGATTACGCGATATCAACTTTGCTCTTTATCAAGGATAAACTTGATAATGCGGATTCTCAACCGTATTCAGTTAGGAGCACTTTTAACAATGGATCCGCACAGCGTAACGGAAACTCTTGGAGGCTTGTTGTGATTTTCGAGTGCAATTCCCCTCAGTCACATATTTGGGTTTTGTAGAGATATTCACAAGGTTATTTTTGGGGCCAAACACACAGTCACATTAACCCAAACAACTCCAACGATGCAGTTTGGCATTTTGCTGCTGATGATGATGGTAAAGTTGTCGTTATGCAGTCTGGAATAACGTTAACACTGTCGTATCTCGCACATATCACAGAGGCGCACCCACCAAGTAATATTGAGTGACAGTTTACATGGCAAATAAATACCCAACATGGTCTTACTGCACCAAAACTCCTGTCCGTGGCGTTTCAACTTAGAAATCGAGACAATGACCAAGCACAGATTAAGATCATATCTGACAACTTAGAAGTAGCTGAACTTTCACTGCCGTTAAACGGTCATCAGAAACCCTTTGAAAAATTTCGGCTTAACTTTGTAACCAATCATACTGCTTTTGCATATAACAATCTGTGGTCGTACATTGACCGGCATCAAAATATCGACACTGGTTTGCAAATGTCCCAGCACGACTTTATGACATTATTCTCGATTTATTACTTATCAATGGGAACACTTGGAGTTGTTTACAGAATCGGTTGTCGACATGTGTTTACATACACGTGTCGGTGACGCTGGTGACCGAATGAGGGTCTTTGATACACCTGTGGAAAATACATAAATGTTGTTAAATAGCAATGCCCTATCACGACATGAAGGTCGGCTTTAGTGAAAATCACCTTGGAAAAATAAGAAACGCTATACATAAACAATTGTGGGTTCACATTAAATCTTTCTTTAACAAAATTTATCGGAAATGTCCCCGTTTAGTGGGACGGACTGTAGCGGTTGCCAAAAGCTGCGGCGTTTGGACCTGCGGAACTACATCAGGAATGGGCTGAAAAGGCGCTTGGTGGCCGCATTGCTTTCTGTGGACCTGGTAGGTTTACAAAAAAGGAAAAGGCCTTCAATTACCAGGAGCGAGTCGTCGAATACCATCGGAAAAAAGTCTTTGATTACACTGTAAAACACGCAGACAATCACGCCGTTGACCAATCGTGTTTTGCTTGCATTGATAAATTCAGTGAAGCATTTTCGTGGTGTCTTTATACGAAATGAACTTGCATCGATGGTGCCATGCACACGTGAAACCGGTATTATCAACATGGATTTGACAACAGGGCCTGGCACCCATTGTGTTGCATACGTGTTGACACATGGACATAGTTTGTATTTTGATTCGTTCGCACCAGTACCGCCAATTGAAGTTGTTAAATATCTAACGCAGAACGGTTGACTTGGACGACAGAGTCGTCTACCACTGTTTGTATTCAGCTATATCTATGCAAACTCGGATGGATGGTCCTATATACGGTCGTCTTGTTGCTGAAGCGTTGCATGGTCTGTCGAGAGCTAACTCTTCCTAAAGTCCAACCCTGAAGCACTTACTGGCTCACATTAAAATGCGTTCAATATTATATAAAAATGTCTATTGACATTTAGGGATGTTATTAAGCCCGAGGTGTTGCTGACGTTGATCTGAATAGGTTTGCAACCAGAGCGGATTTGACTGAGTTTACTAATCGTGTTGTTTTTTGGCATTGATCCCGGTGAGCTTGACGTTTGAAGATCAACCTTGTAAATTACAAACGTCTGATGTTGACATTCAAGATATTATTGTCAAGTTGAAAGGCGCTGTCGCAAAGAATCTGGCTGAAATCTCTGAAAATGGTGGCATCAGAGACTCTGGCCTGTCGTTTGCTTATGTCAAAAAGAGTATGTTGACGATGCTAATGCTACAACGAAACAATTTGTGGATGAACAAATTGCTGACGTGTCCGCGCCATCACCTATAGTAAATTCTTTTACAGCATACTTAATGATAACCGCTGAAAGAAAGATAATAACTGATGATAGTAAAATAACAACTGGTCTAATTATTTTTGACGATGGAAATGGTTTTGATAAAACTAAATCTAGCATCTTAACAGCGATCGAGTCTGGATCGTATTTTTTTTTCATTCGGTTATTATATTGGATGGAGTCAATTAACAGCATTGATACAAATAATAAGCCGGGTCCACGAGTAGTACTACGTATCATTGACAACTAAGGATGAAATTCAGTTCGAAGCATCGCTCATCTATACGACCGGGTACTTAACTGTCTTTGGTGTTTTTGATTAAGATTGGATTTATTATATAAGTAATATAGTCCGACCATGGTGATGGGGTTGAGGAGTTTACCGATTAGACCAATTGGCAGCAGATGCGAAAATGATGATAATTTTGAACCACTTATCCACGAATATATGCGTCACAGTGGTATTAACAAACTCTCGTTAACGCTCAACTATATTGATGTTATGCGTCAAATAGACATTGATAGTTGGGACCACCCTGATGTATCACAAACAACTTGAGGTCAGCTTGGAGTAATCGCATTAGCACGTGAAAATACTCAGGGACTGTTTCCACAATGACAAAGTGGAATTCACTGCTGTATCCACCCTGGTTACATTCGCCAATGAATATTTTACACCAACAAGGAAAAGAAATATCTTGACTGTTATTAACAAAATACGCATTTGTTCGGTTGAACGTTATGGGCAAAGACGAACGCTAGAACATAATGTGAGGCGCAGTCAGTGTGTTCTTAAATGAAAAGGGTGTTCAACTTCCAGAACGTACAATTTCCGGAGATTTTAAATATTGACCAAGAAGATATTTTCTATGACTATATGACGGTGTGCCAGTGAAAATGGGTAATTGACTTGAAATGCTTGTTGCACCTGGACGTGATGAGATCAGACTGGGTCTGCCAGTCGTGTAATTCTATAACACGATTGTGCTATTAATAGAAGAACCATGATGGACCCTCAATGTTACTAACATCAAAATATAATCGAAGCGGAACGACAGCTGCGAGATGAAATCACCAAGAAAACTACGCTACTCTTAGAATACAAAGTGCGCGTGTTTCGTTGTAGATGCTATTTTAGGTCTTGCCGCAGCAACAACAGTTGGTTTTGGTGTAACGAGTATTGCAATCACAACAACCATCACAGGTGCGACAATCGGAATTATTGTCGGGGCTATATCGATACCAACCGGTGTCCCTGGTGTTGCTTACAAATCAATTTCGAGAATATTAGATTCAAAAATACGTGTCAAATCAGAACTTTTGTAACACGATTAATAAGCGGTATTTTGGTGGCTTTCGAGGATAAAATAAAATGGAAAATCGCCGACAACTGCGCAACAGATGAGGAACTGCGTTGATGACTTGATGACATTAAAAGTCGAGTAAAACAATCTCCACTCTGTGTGTGTGTGTGTGTTTACGTATATTTGAAGCTATAATATTACATTTATTTCTACTAGACAACTAAACTAAATAAATGTTGACAACATACCCGACAGTCTCGTAAAGCAACAATGTTAGACGTTACGATAGATGTTTAGATTGTACGAGATAGATAGATAGACAGATAGATAGATGCAGAGAGTGTGAGAGAGAAACAGAGAGAAACAGCTTGAGAATCAAATGCCTAAGATTTTCTTTGTACGCACATCGTGAAATAAGTTCTAAATGTAGATGCCAAAATAATTATCGTTTGGTTCACAAGTTTGAAGTAGACACATTGGACATAAATCCGTTCCATTTAGTTCATAGTGGAATGGCATGCAACCTGGTCGAGTTTTCGCTCCAAAGACGGTACTAATATAATGAGATATAGAGTTGTATACGCGAGCGAAACCGCTCTAACCCGTCCTTGGATTTGTTACTTATGAGGGATAACGCTCTCCTCTAATGGGTTTTATGCTATAAAGCATATTTCCAGATATTTTTTATTCAGTTGGATAAAGCATCAAACTAAATACTTAAAATCATGCCATGGAACCTTCCTTTTAGAAACGTTTGACTGCAGTGTGTTATATCCTCCCTCATTATTTTTAATAATAACATGACTTGACAGCCAACAACACTGGGTTTCCAGAATGTATAAGCAGGCCAGGTGTATTCAGTACCATCGATATTAGAGGGTTACACAACAGCAGCGACATGGTTGGAAAATGGAATCCGAATATTGAATTGAAATGGGTGTGTTCTGTTGTTTATGTTTTTCAGAGGCTGAGATAGGAGTATGGATGCTTCTTTGACAGAAAGAAGGTGAAGGCTATTAGGTGTTTATTAGCAGTTATGACCCTAAGTTGCAAAAAAAAAAACAAAATTGGGAAGACAAACATTTCCAAAAAAGGTACATATTACGTATAAAATATAAAAAGTAAAGATGTTGTAATTATATATATATATATATATATATATATATATATATATATATATATATATATATATATATATATATATATATATATATATATATATATATGTATTCAATAAATACAAAAAATATAAAACCATTAAAACACAGGATTACAATGTGATATCTAACCCGCGTTCCCTAAGAAGAAAGATTTCTCTGAAGGTACATCATTATAAAGCATTTAATAATCTACCATAAACTGACGGTTCATTTTACTTAGCACAAAGGTGTTCCCAAGGAAAAGTTTGAAGAGCCCCCAGAAAAAGCCTAAATCCATATCTATGCATCAGATAGTGCATTTGCAGGTAATGGTAGCGAACTGATTTGCAAACAATCGAGTCATAGCGAAGGCTCAATCACCTCCCCAATTTTGTTTACCACAACTCCTTTACAATTGTTTTTCATTTAAACACCAATCGATTTATTAATCAGTCTGATTTTTTTTCTTAGGGCTGTGTTTACATTAGAAAACACTGCTCTGATTTAGGAATGAGATTGCCTTAGATGTGTAAATATCAATGCAAGAAGATGCATTTCCGTGCCAATTATTATCATATCTTCACATATTGTTGTTTTGTTGTCAGGAATAGATCCACCTTTATATAGTCAATTTTCGACCTTTTCTATGAATGCATTATCCTTGTAAAATATTATGGTAGAATTGTATAGTGAATAAGCTGTTCATGTACTGAATTATTGTAAGGCTGTGCATTTTGTACACTTCTTTTTCCGACAAACACTAGGATTCTATACTTCTTGATTGCAAATATAGAGCATATATTCAACAGAAAACTCTGAATGAAGGTTTGGTACTATGTTCATGTATAGTCCACATTTAATATTTTCTACCACTTGTGCATTCCAAAAGATTATCATTACCATCATAAATATGTACAGCTGTTTTTAAGGACTTTTATAGATGTCACTTATACCTTTTGTAAATATCGAGCTCATGTAGACGTCAAAAATTAGTTGAAGGATGTCTAAACGAGCCTTTAACCATGCAACGTGATTTTATTATGCATGTCCATACACCTTCCAAGGCTTTAAATTACTTAAATTATAAGTTTGCTTTTTTTAAGTTGCTCTCGAATGAAGATAAATCTTGCTTGATAAAATTATTGCATTGGTTTAAAATTGCTCATCCAAGATTCTGTATGTCGATTTCGACATTGCTAGGTTCATAAATATTATTTCAAAATACATCACGAATTTATTTTTGTAAATAGTTAATAATTTATACAAGTAGGGTAATGGATGTCAGATGTATTGACAGGATTTGATGGTGATATCACACAATAATTTATTGAAGATCTGAATATATTTTCATTGGAGCAGTTTTTCATAAGCTGTATCAGTTCGTTTGTACTCTTATTGTTGCCTGACAGCAATTTCTGAAATCCAAGGGCTGAAGAACGTATACGATAGCATGGTATAACTTATTTAGAAACTGATTACAAACGTCGAGACAGGTCACTTCTGAACCTCCGGTTGATAGAACATACGCTTGATATCAGAATTTATTACATGGGTTTCTCCTATCATTTGAAAACAAAATCTAAGAAATTTTATGATACGAGTATATTAACCTATGAAAGAATAAAGAAATGATTGAAGTCCAGACGATATTTCATGGAACGGTAATTTAGCTGGTCAAAATTATATCATGTCACCACGATCAATCAAATGTTAATATTTTGGAACTGATTTGATGAACTTGATTAATCAATGCTATCAATATAGTTGTAGTATCAATCAACTTAATTAACCCTGTGAAAATGGCAGGATTCTTAATTTGTGACTCTGCATCTAAATTCGTGTTTTTACACATAAATTTACATTAATAAGGTTTAAAATAATCTTGTGCAAGGTACACATCAGTCATAAAATCATATCAAACGTTCATTGGAGTACATGTAAAGTTCTGCGAAGGTAAACGCTTTTAGTGCAGACGATGAATTATTTAAATACAACCATATCTACATCATAGTCATCATCCTAAGACGAGCATTTGCATCGCATGCAACGTTCATGTTTTGTGTGTGTAGTAAGAGAGAGAAAGAGAGGAGGAAGTGTGTGTGTGTGTGTGTGTGTGTGTGTGTGTGTGTGTGTGTGTTGGATTGGGGAGTACTCCAACACAACCATTACCAATTCAACAGATCAGCTTTATGAAGTCAGAATCATGAACATAAAAATAACTAGACAAGGCTGGCATTTCATTTCTTATTTCCAATTTTCTTGCCGCAGTAAGGGTCAAAAACAAAAAGAGCAGAAAAACCATTCTCCAGATGACGCAACCATTTACTGATGACAGCTGCTAATCTACTAAGAGAAACTGGTAAGGTTTACATTCCACTTGAACTGTAATAAAGATTTCAAATATGGTCCGGGGTGACTTCTGAAGAAACGAAATATCAAATATTATAAAACAATTTTCGACCTTTGGAACGACAATAACCAGAGCACTACCAATTGAAAGGTGTAGAAACGTTTTAACCATGCTCCTATGTGATGTACATACGTAATTACCTTCACTGCTCAGGGACACCATGTACAGCTTCACGGAAAATCTCTCTCATGAACCACACACAATTATTTCAACAGTTTTACTGAGATTTGTGTTTATATTTTCATGGATGATGTGTGTGTTTTGGATTTTTAATGTATCTTTAACAATTTTTCAGTCATATCACTACTAAGCAGTGTGGCAGTTTATAGTGATGTCTAGCACTGAGGCATCATGCCGCAGACATGTAGCATGATGTCCCACCCAGTCACATTATCCTAACACTTGCCTCTTAATGCTGAGGGCCAAGTGAGGCAGCGGTTAGTGCCATTTTTTAAGTCTATGATATGATTCGGCCGGTGTTCGAACCCGCGACTTCCCGCATCTGAGGCGGAGGCAAAATATATAGGCATAAGAGCTTGTAGAAATGTTTCAGAGATCAAAATAGTTGATCACAAAAGGCATAATATCTTACTCGAATATTTTACTCGACAGGGTGGTAAAGATGACACATGAAAACAAAAACAGAGGTAAGAACATCATAAAAACAAAGCTACATTAGCTCAGGAATACAGTGATATGAATTTATTGTTGCTGTCTTCTTGCGTTTATTGCCGCATAAACTGTTAGTTGCCTACTGGTGTTACTGCCTGTGTGATGAGCCAACTAACAATGTATACCCCCCACCTAACAAACAAAACACCTACATTACAAAACAACATTAAAGGCTTAAAATAATAATGCCAATAATATGTGTCAGTTATCCTTTACTTATCGCTGAGTTTTACTTTTTAGTCAAGTAGTTCCATCTCGCCATCTTTGCATCAATCGACATTATGGATTCGCAAAAACCGCGATGAAATATTTCCTTTTAAAGATGTTATATAATTACCATTCAGAAACTTTCACAAAAGCTTATCCTTCTAGTTTTAATCGTATATATAATTAAACAAATATTTAGAACTTAAGACTCACAGCAAAGTAAATATTTTTATTAAAAATTATACTTCCACCCGCTGGTGACCCACCACCACCCATATGCGTAACTAACACTTAAACTATTTGAGGGATTAACCAGAAAAGTGTTGCACGATTTTTAGATGTTCCCACTTACCCCCTAAATCAACCACCATGTACCGGGTTCCTGCTGGTGCTGTAGAAAATGGAATCAGCTCCTCCTTGCCATCGTAAGTACCTACAGGAACACATTGGCAATAAAATGACGCTGCTTCCGGCTCTAGAGCGATCTCCAATTTTTCTGACTGTATTCCGGCCTACAAAAAAGAACGATCTAGAGCAATAGACACATACTTCACTTGCTTTAAACAAGTGAACCAAACTGACCCACGATATCCCACCTTGCTGACACATGCATGAGAGATGATTTTTGGTGCAGATGACCCTGAAATTCGGGATGTTAATGTATACATTTCTTCCAATGCTTTTGATTTTGTAATGAAAGAGAAAGATTGTTGCAATGTTTTGGCTTTTGGATTCATTTTTCATGGAACAGCAGCAAAATCTAAGCAAAAGATGCATCCATTTATGCAAAGATGCTCTCTAACTGCTCAGCTTCTGATGATCGGTTTGTTTTTACAGACTGGAATCGTCTTCAAGATAGTAAGCTCTGTAATAAAGTATTACTCAGAGCTAATAGAGTATCATTCAGGGTGCAGAATTTCAAGGTTCTCATTTAAAAAAAGATTACCGTCAAAAGTTATGCAACTCTTTTGATCAGTTCCTGAGAAGAAAATCAGTTTTTCCTATTTAAATACGGGCGACCATCATTCATACAAACTCGAAAGCCTTATATGCACATATGCTTTCTTTTCAAATTCTGTCTAAATCCGTAGTGCAGTTTTGAGACGTCACTTAAATCTTTATTCTCTTTTGCTGTTAATAACGACGGCTTCAACATCATTTGCAAATAAAATTGTAAATCGTCTGTTCAAAAATATTTTAGTCAAATGTTGTTGAGTCTATGCGAGAAGAAATATCTTAAAAATCTTTAAAGTTTTAGTAACTGTGAGCACATTAATGGCAGCTCGGTATCTTTGTATAAACTTAAAAGTCTTGTTTGCCAGGATGCTTTATCTTCACTTTGGTTAAATTATGTTGAGAGTATTTTGAGAAGCGGTATCATGTGTGCAAGATTGAAAAGACTAATGCCAAAATTTCCTACGCCAAATTTGTTTGTGGTCTCCTGAAACTTCTCACACAGACCTGTTAATGAACACACGATTGACAACACAAAATGGACACAGGTCATACTATAAGGTTGCTTGGGCTTATTGCCTGGTGTTCTACAAATGGTGAAGTATAACTGAATTATATTTGCAATTATTTTCTGTCGAGGATCCATTATGAGATTTTAAATGCAACTTAATTATGCATTTTACAAAACTATTAGACAAATATTTTTTATTCAGACTATTCATTTTGAAATATATTGCGTGTAATAAAGACACCGATAAAGCTTATATTCTGCTGCTATGATTTTTATGTGTCGCTGTAGTTTCATCCACTTGATTTTAATTTTACCGGCTATAGTAGTTGTTATATTGCACGTTGTATCTTGAACAGATGCGCTGACGTTTTTATCTATGCGAGTATCCGCGTTAACAACCGATGTATAATAGGCTGCACCGTTTCACGATGTATATAAGGCTGCCCTGTCTACTAAACACATCATTTCTTTAACATTGGACTCGTTTCCACCAACGGAAACAGATTTAGTTTGAAATTTTTAACGTATGAAGGGATTAAATAATCCTTAGCTAGACTGTAATTTTTGCCAGGTAAATCGCAATTTAAAACGAACAAGCAGGAAAAACCCCCACAAAAACATATCAAAAATTACCTGGATAGCAGCTTCCCTCATGAACTGCTTGGCAGCATCTTTCCATATAGCTGGAACTGTGAGTACCCAGAAGATCTTATCCTCCTTAACTACTATCCCCCGTCCATTCAAAAGTTTCATAAGATGGTCCTTCAAACATTTGATGGACAGCTTGAAAATATCAAGGGCTGACATTTCCTTTCCAGTCTCATCTTTTATCATCGATGATTTTGTAAGGCTCTGAAATGATTTGTATGAAAACGAGAAAATAAGTCACTAAATCAACTTGTTTGAGAATGATTCTCTATGTTCCAAAGTTACTCCCACCAGTTGTTCGTGATGAGGCCTGGTGTCATTAATTATACAATGGTGTACAATGGCGTCTGCATTTTTGAAGCATACTTCGATTGGGGGATATGTATATGTTTATAATGAGTTTAATAGCACATCAACACATTCTGATTATCACGTGCCATGAATACAACATATTTTAAATGGTAAAGTTAAATAATTGCTACGAAGATAAAACTTTCAGAGTAAAAGAAAATCAACTTGCACTCCTATGCTGCTACAAAAGGCAAAGAGGTAAAAATTCTTGAAAAGATATACAAGATAAAGTGAATTATCCCGGTAAATAAATTCTTAGTTGTTATGTTATGGTATGATAGTCGCTCTTTCACTAACATCTATACGGATATGCTAGGCGGCAAAATTAAAGTATAATCCTTCCATATTGGATGAGAAGGTCATGATTCTGCTTTATTAATGGATTGTCAAATGCAACGTTCTGTTGTGCTTTAGGTGGGTAAAGGGGATCCGGTAAAGAACAACGAAATTATTTTCTTGAGGCCTGGATATTGTTCAAAGATAATGATATGGCAGAAGTTTTTGCAGAATAAAATGACAGCAGTATTTGGTAACTGTCTCGAGATGGTATTTTTGTGGTGTAACAACGGCAGATTCAACCCGATCTCCATCATTACAAACGTCTGTATTCAGGTACGTATGGCCAGAATATGTTCCTTGTTTTACTCTGAATTTACACAATGAAAACACAAGCGACATAGGTAGAAGAGCGTTTGCTTTGGCAAAATATCATCATCGAAGGTTTCAATAATCAGGGTGACAACTGGAAGACTGGGACTTGTGCAGTTATTGCCAGGATTTTTTTCAGTTTTCTTATTTGCGCCAATTCCTATACCACATTATGTAATTAAATTTAATATAATCTATATTAGATGAATTAGAATATAATCAAATACTATATTTATTTTTTATTCTGCGCTAAATGTTAATATCAACTTGTAAATTAACTACATGATATTATTTTATATGTTTTGTTTCCCGTGTTACAAGTAAGTACAAGTGTGCCATGAATAGCATGACTTCTTAAAAAGACACTAATTTGTATTTATTAAAATATGTCGGTTCAAGAGAAATTTATATTGCAGCATTAGCGATGTGCCATCGCCACTGTGGCGATATCACCCCTTTCTCTTGACTTCCCAATTTTCTACTAAGAAAATATTCTGGTCCTTGGAAACATTTTCATATTAGAACCTTTTCAACACTAACTCTCTCCCTTCCGTAAATAACACGTGTAAATATTAACGAGTCACAGTTTTCTTTAGCAATCTATCAGCCAAAACCAATATTTCAGAAGGAGAACAAGTAGACTTAAATCTTATGTGCCTATTCAAAACAAGTATATATTCAAATTATTACGGACGCGGTTTATTTAGATATGTCCCTCCCCATTCAGCGTCGTTCGCAGCCTACACCTAATACGCTATCAAAATTATAACTGTACCAGTTGGGAGGGGAGAATATCTGTATGAAATATAAAATTTCAAACTTTTGGTTTTCAACTTTTGAAAATCATATACATAGTACATAAGAACTGAAACCTAGCCATATCCGAATTTGGCTTAAGCACCCGTAGGTGGTCTTGAATGTCAGTTGCAAAACCCCAAACATGAATATTTTACGGCATGCCAAACTAGATACAGCAGCCTCTAAAGGATGGACTCCAAACCATACAAATGTCGCATACATTAGTTGCTGTAACATATTGGATTTAACAGTGCCTTGATGGTACGCCTGAAACATTTTATTACAATTTCCCTACAGTTGTCGTACTTTGTCTTGCAGAGACATGGCTTACACAACGAAAGTGATATATATATATATATATATATATATATATATATATATATATATATATATGCGTTATATATATATATATATATATATATATATACTGTTATGTATATTTAATTTAATTATTTGTTTGTTAGTTTTAAATTTTTTATTCCATTACATGCTATTTATAAGGTAACTTTGTCTACTGGATTTGACATTTTTCAGAAATTCAGTTCAGTACTGTTTGACCTGACTTACTAATAGAAATACTGTATCTAGTTTCTGACCTTGATTCAGAAACAGTGGCAGTTCTAGTAAACAACTTGTTTAATTTTTTATTATTATTCTTTCCCAGAGTAAGAACCATTGATTTCAGTTAAGGCCATACTGGGAGTATGTGATGTTAGGCATGTAAAAGGCTTCTATTTTGTTCTGGAAGGATGACCATGTGACCCTCAACCAGGAATCTGTTTTGCGTATTAAACTTGTGTATAACTGTTGTCTATATAGAGATTTATTCATTAGGGCTCCCAACCATTGACAATTAAAGGTGTTTTGTTGTGACTAGTTTTAGCTGAAATTTTATTTTATGGAATTATTGATTTTTTTCCCCCTGGAAATAAATAAGTGCTTCTACGAAATTCTTAGAATAAGACATTTGTTGAAATGTATACGGAATTCAAAACCGGAATAATATTTTCTGTGATTTAACAAGGAACTGTTGACACAACAGAACGTCGCAGGTTACATCAGACGTCATCACCTTTCATTTTAGATTTC
>JAECUM010026734.1:0-43315 GCA_016617855.1 Megalonaias nervosa | reverse complement strand
ATATATATATATATATATATATATATATATAGCCAGTCGTTATCATTCGATGCTTACAAAATCTATGAATCAAACTGAGCCAAAAATAGTTCTAATGTAATAGCTTTTACGTTCTAAACAAACTAAATTTAATGAGAAAAAAATATCGAATTCCGTGAAAATAATCATTACAATAAAATGTAATGAAACAAAAATAAAATAAAAAAGATTTGTAAAACTAAAACAAGCAATTTAATTGCATATACGTAACAGAACGTTTTGTTACAAACAGCTGAGAAATGTTTGAAAGAAATCTGAAGCTGGGACTTTAAAAGTCTATTCATTGGCAAATTTAAAAGTTGATATTCATAAGTCTTGTTATATTAAAGTATGAAACTGTATTTGTGGGTTTGTCCTGTGGACATCAAATTAGCTCGAAGTTGTATTAGCTTTCCTCCCCAAAAGTATTATGATTAGTATAATTGTATTCAATTTTAAAATATCCCCAAACTGTGTGCATCATATGTTGGTAAATAGCGTTAATACCTAGTTACACACTTGTCATCACACATTGCTGAGCGTATGTAATTAGTTTCATGGAAAAAAGTTCTCAAACTAATAAGGAAACAGTGTTTCACTTTTATCACTTAATCTGCTTGTTCGTTTATAGACAAATATGCCTTCATACCTAATAGTTGTTGACAATTTTGATTTATTAAGATATTATTACTTAGAGCTTAAAATATTTGCTGATGATGAGTAAGGTTAATTTTATTTAGAAATATGGAATGTTCTAGAAGCAAGTCTATGAATTTAATTGGAAACTTAACATGGTATTGTGCCCTAGCGTTTTCTGTATATGCCGTTTACATCAGAATTAGTCATTCCATCACATCACCTAAGTACTAGTGAAATCATATTGTGCTCAGGTGAAATGATGAACGTATTTATTTAAATTATTAATAGGAATTACAAAGTGCCCTTCGACGTTAGGACTAAATTACTTTTTGAGAATTCATTTGGAACACCACGGGAATTCATTTGTGATACTCCATACTTTAGTACTAGTGACAGAACGTTTTAGGACTAGATTGGCATCTGCTTCAAAATATTTAAGCTCCTTTCTTAATTTTCACATTGAATTCCAGGGAAATAAATTGAAACATTTACAAAACTTGTTTGCTTTCGATCTTTTCTGTTACTTATTTTAAGACCTTAAAGTCGTAACAGTAGAGATCAAGAACTGAATATTTTCTGTATTTTTTGTTTACAAAATAAAATGTTTCCAGAATATTAATGAATTTAAAGTAATTTTATTCAAAGAGTCTCCGTTGTATTTTATTTTGTTTATATAAAGGATACAGCTCAAATGTTGAAATGGCTACAAGCAAGTAGTGGAAACGCTATTCTCTCGTCTACAGTATACATGCAAGAAATGGAAATGCCTTTCTCGTGTCTACGATATGCAGGCAAGTAGTAGAAGTGCAACTTTCTGCGATATACAGGCAAGTAATTGAAGTACCTTTCACAACAGTATAGATACAAATAACGGAAGTGACCTTCCGTGTTCTACTGTATACAGGCAAGGAATGGAAATGTCATTTTTCGTGTACAGTATGCAGGTAAGTAGCTGAAGTGTCCTTCTCTTGTCTGCATTTTACAGGCAAGTAGTGGATATGCCTTTCTCTTGTCTGCATTTTACAGGCAAGTAGTGAAACTGCCTTTATCTCGTCTACACTATACAGCCAAACAGTGGAAATGAACTTTACTTGTCTATAGTATACAGGCAAGTAGAGAAAATGCCTTTCTCTTGTCTATAATATACAGGCAAGTAGAGAAAATGCCTTTCTCTTGTCTAAATTATATAGCCAAATAGCGGAAATGCATTTTACTTGTCTATAGTATATCGGGAAGTAGAGAAAATGCCCTTCTCTTCTCTATGGTATGCGTTTAAACAGTGGAAGTGACCTTCTATACAGTATGCATGCACATATTGGAAGTGCCTTTATGTTGTCTTAGTATACAGTCAAGTAGTTTAAATGCCCTTCTCTTATATACAGTATACATGCAAGTATTGGTAATGCCTTTCTATTGCGAACAACGTAAAGACAGTTTGTTTTTCTTGTTACCGTCGACATTTGTGCACTATCGAACGATTTACCACAAAATGAAAAAAATTCTCAGTCCATTTCTACTTTTCAGAAACAAATATATTGAAAGAAGTGAATGTCTTCATACCACTTTATAGGTGAAACGAACATAATAGTGTATATTATTCGCCATAAGCTTAGAAATAATGGATTTGTCCTAATTATATAAATGTAACTCTAGTGTGTGAGGATCTCTCATGAAATGAAACAATTTACCAATATCTTGCAGAGTGTAGCCTGCATTGCACTCCCAGACGATCTTCGATGAATTCCTTGAAGTCTCTTTAGTCCTAATCGAACTGTACTCCACTTACAGCACTTTCAGCTCCAATCGAACTTCATACCCTTTGATTTTAAACGATAACTTGAATTATACCTTTAATTCAGACATTTCTAGGCAAGTGAATTGTGGTGCAAAATTCCAGTAGGCTTCAACATAAGGTTCAAGCACTATAAATACATATCACCTATCACACTTAAGATACAGAAGAAGGACTATAAATGCACATCACCGATCATGTTCAATGTAATGTAGAAGCTCTATAAATGCATATCACATATCACATTGAACATACTTTAGAAGGACTATAAATCCATGTCACCTATCACATTCTGTATACTGCAAAAGGGCTATAAATTAATGTCACCCATCGCATTATTGACACTGTTGAAGGACCATAACTGCATGTAATCTACCACATAATGTAGTTTCAAAAAAGAAGAGCTCAGTAATCTTATTTCTGATGTGTTTAATTGCCTTTATATTGTTATCTTATTTCTGATGTGTTTAAATGCCTTTCTATTGTAATCGTATTTCTGATGTGTTTAATTGCCTTTCTATTGTAATCTTATTTCCGATGTGTTTAATTGCCTTTATATTGTTATCTTATTTCTGTTGTGTTTAATTGCCTTTCTATTGTAATCTTATTTCTGATGTGTTTAATTGCCTTTTTATTGGAATCTTATTTCCGATGTGTTTAATTGCCTTTATATTGTTATCTTATTTCTGATGTGTTTAATTGCCTTTCTATTGTAATCTTATTTCTGATGTGTTTAATTGCCTTTCTATTGTTAGTTTAAATCTTGATCTAATTTTCATTACGTGAACAATTTAGGTTTACAACTACTTAAATAAAAACTACCTCGGGGCATTTTATCGATAAAAGCCTACAATTATTTATTTCTTAGTTTATCTCTTTCTTATATCAGTTTAGACTTGTGTCCTGGAATATCAATATTTTTTTTTTATTCTTATACAGTTATCAAATGTAGTTAAATATGGTTAAGAAGCACATGCCAATACTGGTATTTATTATCTGTCGGACTATCACAGTACAGTTTACCTCCATTAGTTTCATAATACTGCGTCACAAACATAAACCATTTTACTGGCATGGTTACCATAATGATTTTTACCTTTATCACTACCATAAAACCTTTTACTGCATGGCTATCATAATCCCTTTTCCCTGCATGATGGTCATAGTATTTGTTATCTGCATGTTTATAATTCTTTCTACCAGCCTGACTAGCATAATATTTTTAGGTGCATGACTATTATGATGCGATTTAGTGGCATCACTATCATAATTCTTTAAATTCTCGTCTTTTTCACGTATTTAATACCAATATCATATGCACACGTGGTGATATTTCAGTAGGCTCCATGTTATAGTGTGTGTTTGATAACGATTTCATATATATATATATATATATATATTGTCTGATACGGATTGCATATACATCGTGCTTGATACCAAATTCAAATACCTAGTGTTTGATATCGATTTCATACTGATCGTGTTTGATCTGGATTTCATACACAAATGTAGGGTTATTTACTGTATGTTTCTGTATACTCTAGGGCTGGGGCCTTAATTAAGATGACGGAATATGAGTGCAAGTCGTTGCCTTGCGCAATAATGACAATATCATATGTTTGAAATCAATAACTCGCTCGCGAGAATTAATAAAATTTGCAGGAGCGAATTAATCACCTGCGCATGCGAATTAAAAAATCACGTGGTGAAATTAATGATTAGTGAGCAAATTATAAGAGTATGCATGCTAATAAGAACTGCATGGAAATCAGATCATATATAAATCATCATATCTTAACATGACAGTTTTCAGAAATCTGTGTTACATCTTACTCCATCAATACGGTCAAAACAATTTTCTGAGTCCATAACATTAATACACAAATTCCACTATCCGAAATCTGCTACACAGTCGATACAAACGAGGCCGCCATGTAAATTGATAAACGTTACTTTGGTTACTTGTCTAGATCTTTTATCGTTTTAAAAATAGAGAAATCATGTGCTCAGAGGTGGGATTCTAGGACATGATTTGACGTGACATGCAGTCAGGTTACAACATGACTGGTGCGTACAGCTCAAAATCCTGGTGTATGGGCAATAGGTATTTTCGTCTCCTGTTTGAAGATTTGAGCGTTTCTGGTGACAATTTACTTCAACTTTTCTTTTATAAGTGACTGTAGCCAGACATTGTTTAGTTGTTGCTGATTCAATACAATTGAGATTAATACATCCCACTAACGTGGCTCAGATCTATGTTCATGCTCAAATGTGTGGCAGGGTTTTTCTGTACAGTCCCCAATTCGGCTCAGTCAGTTTTGCACAGTGACCAGTTCAGTTGGTTTTTGGCTTGGATTCATTTTAAGACAGCTGCGACTCTTTCATGCGTTGGAAAGGAGAGCTAAGATCTTGAGGAAGCAGCCGACCAGTTATGTATTGGGCGATACTGGTCCTGCGATCCTTACAGTACAGTAGATCCCCATTGCAATATCGTCGCTTAATTGAGAATTGCTGTATTTTCAAGCATGCTACTTTGGAAACATTTACTTGCTTTTTCTAGCAGTGTCAAAAGTTAAAAAGAATAAACAAACTATATTGAAATACGGCTGCACTAAGATGACCTTCACAATGAACCTCTATTTCCAAAGCTTAAGATTTCTGACAATCCTATAATTAATACAAATCCTAAATTTATACAACACCTAAAGAAGAAAATATTGCTTTCCACATTGTTTGGTTCTTTGTATTGCAATGTACAAATAAATAAAATCAACTACATCTTATCAGAATAGTAAGAATAACTAAAGGAGATATCCTCTATGTCACCCACCGCTTCAACAAACCACACAGTGAACACGTGGCAACCTGCATGATATGGGCTACGTAGCTGGTATCAATGCACGTGCTGTAACTAACGTGTGGGTTATCATCACTTTATCGTTCTTCTGTTGACAGAACCAGTATCAGGACGTATGAAGTGTAAACGCGAAGCAGATAAAAATGATATAATACTAATTTAATCAAAGTCATGAAGGACAAACCGTATTGTGATGGAAAATGTTCTAAAAATACTGCCGTATATCACAAACGGACATTTATATGCTTATATGTTTGTTAACATTATAATTATGTAATTTAATTCACTTAACTGGGTCATATTTCATTTTCCACAATAAGCATATTTAGAAATAGCGAATTGATCCGTTCTTTTAACATAGCTATATGTAAATATGTATATTATAATGTAGTAAATAAATCAAATGTATTACTGTAGCTCTGACTGAATATCAATATTTTAAAATAGTACATTAATCCAATTTCTTACGGAAACTTCGAATTCTCTTTCATAACATTTTGATATCATTTTGGAGTTACTTTATCATTAGTACTATTGTAACTGTATCAGTAAGGGTTATATGTTGCTTTAAGAAATCAACTCTTTATAATTATTTAACATCACTTACAGAACGATCAAGCTTCTCTCGTTTAGCCATCCCTTTATAATGACTGTTCTCACTCAAGCATTTAACTTTACTAGCAACATGATCATGATTCTCTCTTATACTCAAGAAATCAACCTGAATTAGTCTAAGGAAAACTAGCTTTAGCAGTTATTAAATATAGGGAAAACGAATTTTGCCAAACAAGACAATACCAGCGTCTGAAAGTGCAATGCATGAATTACCAAATAATAAATTGTAAATAAAAGTTATTGGCGCTTTATTATAATTTATGTCTGAAGCCCAAGAAGTGAAAACGATAAAGCGGAGCTATCCGTTTTTGACAGATGCATACCTGAAGCAGGACCAAGATGCATACTCTGTAACCCATCATACACCCATTCATTATTCACTAAAATAAACTCATTTAACAGTTCCTTTGAAAATAATTAAGCTATACCGGGTCGTGTTTACATAGCCAGTATAACCAGTAAGGAAAACCACAGAGAGTTCCACATACGATTGTTCTCACTCCAACATTTAATATTAGTAGCAACATATTTATGAATTTCTCTTGTCAACCAATGATTTAAAACTCATATTCATGACTCATTTCTACATTCAAGTAGTTATTCATTGTGTGAACATTTCCCAAATTTTCATGTTTTACCCCCTTATGCATATATCAGTGTCCGTGTTACAGCTAGGGCTTTCTTACAAGGTGGGGGAGAGTCATAGACATATGTAATATTAAAAGTTGGTAGTTTATGAAGCTACACATTGACTCCCCCGGGCCACAAAAGCTAGAAACAAAAAGCCAACAGAAGGGTACGAACAATTTTGCTCATTGTTGTGAACCAATTCTGGTGTATATGTCCATCTATGAACGATTATGATACATGTTGATATCCTCTCAGAAAAATTTATCTTTAATTGCTGCTCAACATTATAATAACATAAGTTTATTTGAAACAAATCTGTATCACTGACGTAAACGTCACGTCAGTCGAATGTTAATATAAACACTTGCAACTGAGACATTAGCTGGAATTGTAAGTCATAATATACATAAATAATTGTGTGACAACTTAGCTCCTGGACACATACGTGTTGCTAATGGATCGGTACCTCAGTTCAAACATGTATTTCATCAGTTTTTGTTTAAACATTCACGGTCAGATATATATATATATATATATATATATATATATATATATATATATATATATATATATATATATATATATATATATATAACAGTTTATATAGCACTTTTAGTTTATTTTGTTGGAAAGAAATAGTTATACCATTTTCTTTTTGATATACCTTCTTTTGAATTTAATATGTTAAAATTGTATGTTTTATCTTTTGGAGGATGTATCTTCTTTAGAATTGCTTTTGTAAATGTATTTTGCAAATTGTATATTATTACATTTTGTTTGTTGTCAGCACTATAGAGCCTCGAATATGCTTACGTGTCGTCCATCCATCCACGCAAAAGAACATAGGGAACTTGAACCACTAACCACGAGTTGCAGTGACAGTATCAATTACATACAATACTGCTGCAAGAAAATTTGCAAAGTCTTTGTAGACCATGAACCTTATCCTGGACTACACATTGCAAAGTTCACGTAGCAGTGCACCCTATAATGGATCGCACAATTTAAAATCTGTATAGGACATACATCCTATTCTGTATTACCCACTTAAAGATGTGTAGGCCATACATTCTATCCTGGATTGCCGACAATAACGCCTGTGTACGCCATGTACCGTATGCTGGATTGAACACTGTACAGTGTGTGTGTGTGTGTGTGTGTGTGTGTGTGTGTGTGTGTGTGTGTGTGTGTGTGTGTGTGTGTGTGTGTGTGTGTGTGTGTGTCAACAGACAGTTGAAACATAATTATTAGCTCTTTTATAGTTACTTTCTTTGCGATCCCGTTAACTGGACGCACTGGAAGAGATAGCAATCATACTACAACAAGAAAAACAACATGGCGACCTTCACGGACAGCAGCACTATGACACAGGTATCCCATACTGACAATAAAGGAGAGAATAAACGTATAGAAAAAATAGAGAAAAGGGACAAACGAAGTGGGCCATTTAATCTATTTGAAGTAGGAATATTAAGTTTAAGTTGAGCAGATACGGGATACCTTTACAGTGATACAGAGTGTCTGACAGTAACATATCAATATTTGTATAAGTGACGTTACCATGCTTAATTATTAAATTATTTGGACACACTATACATGATTGCAATGTTAATGATAACATGTTACCATTTTGTTATATATAACCACCGAGAAAACATTTTGGCAAACAGGGACAGACAGTATATTAGACATTCTTTTGGGGTTGCAACTACTGGTACATTGTATCGGCAATAGTAGAACAAATCGGTACATGGCCAGGTTTTTACCGGTTCAAGTATTAATCAGCCACTATTATCAATGCATGGTCTATCATTTGTGTCAAGAAGAGAATATTATGTTGTAAACAATACTTTAATAGCGATAGAAAATTAAATTAATGCATTGCTAACCAAATTGGTTGCTAATTGTAAGCTCCACTAATCAACACCACGACGGTAGTGTAATACATGTTCCGAGTTTCAATGACACTTTCCACCCCATTTTAGTTACTGTTTAGGGTCAGAGCCAATTGCCTATTGAAAAGTTGGAATTCATCACCACCGCATGGTGGTGGCATCAGAGCCAGATTAAGGCCTATGGCGGCCCTGGGCACAGCCATAATAGGGGCCCATAGCCATCCTGCCTTGTCCATAGATATTGTTACAGTACTATTGACAACACTGCCTGTAAAATCAGACCATAATATAGAGACCCCTTGAGCCTCGGGGAACTACCTGTGAAATCAGACTATAATATGCAAAGACCCGAGAGCCTTGAGAGCCCTGGGCACGTTTCTCCCTTTGCCCTATGGATAATCTGACCCTGGGTGGCAAAGGGTTGCTGTTTACTAGCGGGCCAAGCATATTTAAGCAACCTTACATTGGGCCATACATGTATGCAATCAATAGGAAGATGGTTTATTTTCTCAGAAATTGTGAGTATAACATTGGACATGTCTTTACCCTACTTACAGACAAGATGAATCTACAGTTTTGATTAATTTGACCTGGTACTTGCCATTGGCATGGTTAGTCACAGGACTAACCAAGTATCGCAGCCAACATCTCAATGGCATCAGAGGTCAAATAGTCATGTGATATCACGAATAAACCCCTTTCCAATGTTGTTGTACAAAACATTTGAAAATAGTAAATGAAAAGTCACAATTTATTTTGCAAAAAGACCTTAAAGAAAGGACTATCTTGAATAAGGGCCATTTTCTGCCCCCTCTCCAAATGTCCTCATATGATGTATACAGTACACATAAGGTGGTTAACATGTATTTCTGACATCAGTTTTGTGTTCACGTGTCCGTTGCCATGGTTACAGGGTGTCAAAATCTATCAAGACTTACATTAAAAGTTGTCATCTATTCCATTTACTTCTCATATATACTGCTTTACCATGAGCTATTCACTCAGTTTCAAATATTCAATATGCATTTTTGTTATTTTAGGGGTTATAAAGCTGTATAAATAATTTTGTTTCTAAAACTATTCTAAAATGATCCATCATATACAAAAATAGAATATCGAACTTACACGTCAACTGAAAACTGTTTCTAAAATATGTTGACCAAAAGGTACTTAGTCATAAAATACATAATTTTTCCTCAATAAAATATTGTTTAATATTATTGAATTATTTAAATGATTGCTTGATAGTATTGAATATGACTGTAAAGAAGGTGTTAATAGGGGCTTGTAGGTTCGATTCTTCGCCGAATACGTGGGTTTGTTAACTTCACTGGAAATGACAAATGTTCTTTATGTATTTATGTACTTTTGTCCGTATGATTTTATGGCTATAACACACACACACACACACACACACACACACACACACACACACACACACACACACACACACACACTGTGTTTCTACTTTTATAACAAAAATAAAATACTGTCTTCCACACCTCATGACGTAGCCAAGAGTCAAACTATAATCTATTTATAAACTATGTATCCTTCCATATATATATATATATATAATATGGACATTGATAAGAAGTAATACAATATTGGTTCAGCATTTTTACTTAACTTCTGAAAACTTTGAAATATGTTTTAGAAGTAATGGCATTGGAGAATACAGGAAAGAAACAGACTATAGGTATTGTACTCTAGACTTTATGCGTCTTTTTTTAAACCATCGCGGGAATAATGGATAACACTGACTACATACAGTTGTCAGTGAAATGGGGGAATGTACACGTTTATAAAGAACATATACCTATAATGACCAAATGGAAACACAATCATTTTATTATTCGTTTTGCAAATGCTATTTACCAGCACTTAGAGTTTGCAAATATGGTGACTTACATCGTGCATGATTCGGGAATTATAGAATGCAACTTTCAAGGACTTTTGGCAACAAGTTTGCACTTAAACTTGGATGAAAAACGAGTCAAAGTAAGTATTGTTCTACCTTTTCATTGTATATGTTTGGCTATACTCTCTCTCTCTCTCTCTCTCTCTCTCTCTCTCTCTCTCTCTCTCTCTCTCTCTCTCATGTACATGTAGGCCTATATTCAATTCTTTGTAGTGACTTTAAACTGGGGCCCTCGATGGGGGCAAGGAACATTTTCGAAACGTATATAAAAATTTTAAAGAATAAAATGACGTTATATGAATATGTGTTTATATTTACCATTAAAGCAAAGCTAGTCACATTATTACATTGACTACTATAATTTGACATGGGTTTCGAAGGCAAATTTTGTGCATCAATATTTTCAGTACTGTGTACTATACATGCAGGCAGACATTCTTGTCCGTATTCCTACGCAAACAACATGCGAATATCTCACCGTAACGCCTTCTATATAACCGGAGGTTCAGAAAAGTGTTAAATTGACAACCTATGAAAGCAAGAGACGACGAAGCATCTGATAAAAAAATGCACTCACAAAACACATATTACCTAATGGTAGCAGTTAACCAAAACCAATAGCAAATCCTGATCATAGTAACGTTCCCACTCATCCACCCACAATATGACCCAGAGGTGATACACTCCTGCCGTCAGTACAGTTGAGATGAGCAACTGTTAATGTAATTGCCATTTATATGTTTGGTGTATTTAATCCTTGGACCCCTCATAAATTCACTGGGAGGTGACTAGTCCGAGTTTCCTCTGACCCTTGCCACCCCATGTTTGATATTTGGACATTTATGTTGGGGTGTAGGGTCAGAGGACATTCGGACTAGGAGGTGACCAGACAGAACTTGGAGTCATCAGAGAGAATAAAAAGCATTAAAAATAAACTATTCAGGCCAACACAGACTTAAAAAGTCAAATTATTAACGAGCATGTCTTAAAAATATACCTTTTTATATTCATTTGAATTTGGTATGCCAGATTCCCCATTAAGCATACTAATCTGGTGCTTTGGGCACCAGCCCAACAGGGGCATCCAAAAAAAAAAAAATTATAATTATTTGCTAATGGTAAAATTGAGTGAATTATATATGTCCATTTTGATTTGCATGTACTAGTATTTTGATTTGGAATGGTGGCAGCACTGGTATTTTCCAGCCTTTTTTATTTTCTGATATTATTTTTAATTTCACATTTAGTCGAGGGGGTGGGGTACTATCATATTTTCACTGATGAGGGCCCTGGAAGGCCTTAATCTGGCAATTGTTATGTATTATCATTCTCTCTTCCTTAATATCACACAAATAAGATGACATAATAATGGAAACATTGTGATATGGTTGACAATTCAAATTATACAAATATATCATTTGTCTTACAACTTAAAAGGAGCCAGATGAATGCTGATGAAAGTAGTGGTCAGAGTGTAGAAAAAACGACTCATTTGATTCCAAATTGTCATATTCATATTCTGGAATAGATGGTGCATCCTTAAGATGACTAATTAGTGATGCTTTCTTTGACAACTCATCATTTACCCATCTTTTGCAGGCAGAAAACCATTGGAAACTAGACATGGGCACAACACCCAACAACCCAAGCGCCAACCTTGCAGGTACAATACCATCTTTTGATGGAGTCCATGGAATATTTCAACTTATATTGGATCCCCAGTGAATGGATTTTATTTTTGGAGTGGCGAGACTGGATTTTACATGTAATATACCTGGAAAATCCATGCATGCCATAACCTCATAGTCTCCCTCCTCTGTGAGATCATCATATGTATGTTTGACTTGATAAATGCCCATAGAGATGTCACGCAGGTAATCAACTGATATCCTGGGGAATTCATTCAGTTGCAAGGTTGATGCATCCATCTTGAATAACAATTTGTGCTTATTCAGCTAGTTATTCTCTTGAACCAGGATTTAAATCTGACTCAGTTACTGGAATTTATTCATTTTCAAACCAGAAAAGGTGGAAATAGAGCAGCAGGGAGGGTACACAGACCATTTTGCTGGAGACCTTATTTATGAAAAATAAACCTTCCTACGAAAATGAAATCTCAAGGTCTTTAATGTTAAACCAAAACCTGTCAGGCCATGAGATTTCTCTAATTGGGTTAGCTCATTTTGTTACATCATCACTGATGCGCGTTTTTATTTTATGGTATCTTTACGTGTTGGTCACTCAACGCTGGTCGTTCACCTTCCCTGCTGCTATAATTAAATCATTGCTATATCAAATAATGGAATCTCATACATCTAAACTAGCTCGTGAGCGACTAGAGGCAATTAAAAAATATCTCCCTGTCGGTAATTCAGTCAAGCAACAACTGCAAGCGCGTCAGCAAACACGGGAAGAATTTACAGAAAGTGCAGAACAGTTATTTAAACCGGTTACTAGAGCTACCGAAGGGGTTAAGAAAGCTACCGAAGAAGTTACAGAAGCTACCAGAGGTCTTCTTCCTACGTTGCAGCAAACCGCGGTAGCAACTGGAAAAATGCAGAAAGAACTAAGAAAACAAAACAGATTCTACGAGAAATTGCTGATATTCAATCACAAGACCCACTTAGGGATGTTGGCCGGGTTTATTCTGAAGAACCACAACTTGAAGTTCAACCTCAACCAACACCAGAACAAGCAAAAGAGAAAACTGATATAGGTGACAAATTTATCGAAGATGCTATTATTAATATCAAAGATGCTAAAAATGCAGGAGAATTAGCTGTGATTGCTGTGAAAGGTTATAATGATCGAAGACAATATTTAAAACCTGAATATGCTTATAAATCTATGAGTTGTGACTCTTGGTACAGATGAATATTTCGCATAAAGCATGATCGTAATACAGCTCCAAATGATGATCCAGAATGTATAGAATATAGTAATGCAATAGATAGTTATATGTCGTTTATTCGAGTATCGCCAGGACAACAACAACAATTACTACAAAGACAACAAAAATTACGAAGTGATCCTTCTCGTGATTTTCCTAAATCACCACAGAGCACAGAGCGTTCCAAACCAAGTAAGAAGAAAGAACCACAAGAATATTACATACCATCTGACGTCGAAGAAGAAAATAATACACATGGCGCAACTGGAAGCGGCCTTAGAACGCAGAGCGTTCCAACTTGTCCTAATAATGTCCTTGCAGATGTTGATCGACTAGAAATCCTCATTGGAGGAAAACGAGCTGGTAATAATTCCCCAGAAATCATTAATGAAGCAGCTGATATTTGTAAAAGATTATTTACAGACGGTATCATGGATATTAATGTATATCGGTCCCTCATTAATGAAATCCCCGATGATTATCACAGTGATTGAGTATGTAATTAGATGCAGTGACTATAATAAGATGATCATACATAATATTCAACGTGGATCAACCATGGTCAGGGTAATAAATTCACGATTACCAATATACAAAACGATCTACGCAGATGAACTAGGTGATGTTGTGCAAGGTCTATTTAGAAGGATAGCCCCAAAAGCAATATCGCTTGCAAAGCAACTGGGAATGAAAGCTATTGACGTTGTTCGTGAAAAGGTATTGGTGCTGTTGGTGATGTTGCTAGCAAAGCATTCTCAGCAATCAAGGATAGACTAGCACGATTAATACGACGAGAACCTCAGCCACCAGTGAAACTGGCCAGCACTGAAGTGATGCCCGCAAATGTCAGTAAAATAATATATCAAGCTGCTAATCCAAAACTAGCAGAGTTAGCTGATGTACCAATGTCAGAAAAAGAAAAAATATAAGCGCTAGTCTGATAGCTGGAAGCGGTCTTCGTGTTAGACGAACACGATAATAATAAAGATGTTCAAGCGTATATCTGATCCCGCATTCGACATGGACGCACCAGTACTCAAAGATAGCCTGTGCACGATTATTAATATTATTCTTATGATGCACGACAACCAAATCAGCATGGACGAATTGAACTACAGGTTCAGGATACGAGCAGATATTTCTTACCCGCTGAAGCATTTATCGAGGTTGAAGGAGAAATTTTGAAAACGGATAATACTGAATATGGAGTTGAAATTAGTGTTGGTTTTGTTAATAATGGTATTATGGCGTTTTTTGACAGCGCTACGTATATGATTGATGGAAAAAATATTGAGTCGATTCAAAAAGATGTTGACGTTGCCACAACGATATTGGGCCTTGCAAGATACAGCGATCATTACTCAAGATCAGCTGGTCCGTCAATGATGTTTGCAAAGGATACTTCTAATTTTCCAGAGTATCATCAATATGAAATAAGACGCCCACAAAACTTTCCTGGCAACGCCCCCCGCTGATGTGGAAAATATGATTATTAATATTGATATAGATTTTAATTTTGGATTTAGAATACGTCTATCAATGTTGAAGGATGGAAGTAAAAGATTTGCATGTTCAATTCCACTATCTCATATATTTGGATTTTGCAGAAATGTCAGAAAAGTTATTTTCGGAGCCAAGCATACAGTTGTGCTCGTGCGAAAAACTACCGATGATGATGCAATATGGAGACCCCCTGGTGTTGATGCTGGTAAAGTAATTCTTACAAAACTTTCATTATGGATGCCAGTAATGACTCCAACAATAACTGAAGAAGAATGTTTACTCTCTTTCATGGATCAAGGTGGTAAATCAGCGCTGTCATGGTTAACGATGACCACAGATGCCGTGCAGAGCACTGTTAATGGTTTATTTACATGGCAAATATCATCACAGCAAGGTGTTCTGCACCGCGGCATATATTCATTCGCTTCAAGATGCTGCACGAGTAAACTCACAAAATCACAGCATAATGATATTTGACAAACTCGGTGTTTCCGAGGTTTCACTGAGAATAAACGGACATCAAGAACCCTCCGAGGATATATTACTGAATTTCGATCAAAATCATGTAGCACGTGCATATCATCGTTTAATGGCATTTATGGAGCGTGATCAAAATGTTGATTCCGGTTAACAAATATCTCAGCTGGATTTTACAACGTTGTATCCAATCTACTATTTTTCACTGGAACATTTAGATTTATTCACACAATCTGTCGTTGATATACACTTTCGAGCTCGTGTGACAAGAGGAGCTATTGCCAATTTCAGAACAACCGCTGTTATACTCAGTGATAAATCAATGCTACTTGAAGGTATTGGTGGACGAATGCGAGTCGTTCATGCCCCAGTAGAAAACATGTAATTAAATCCCTTATTTAAAATCAGGATGATAATTATAAATGTCATATCAACATGTCAATGTCAGTCTGACTCCTGGTCAGATTAAAAACCTACAATCATCATCAAAAAATAATTGTCCGGTAAAAATATCACTGCAGCGAGAACAAATCGCAGGTGGTCCAAAATAAAATATCATTATCAGAACGCCAGCATAGGCACTTCAATGAAGCCAAACAATCAAAGACTGGCATACGACTTAATCTTTCTGCCGGTGCCATTAAAGACATCGCTAAAACGGCTGGTATATTTCCACTTCTTGCCGCGTTACCAGCGATAATAGCCGCTGCAGCCCCAGCTGTTGCAAACGCAGCTGCCTTAGGTGCTGTTGTAACTGCTGCTGGAACGGCATTAAAGAAAGCAGCAGGTCAAGGAATACCCCCCCCCAAAAAAAAAAGGGAAAAAGGTCTTAGACTTCCAGGGACCCCACACTGGTACGGAAAAGGTCTAAGACCGCCCGGGACAGTTCGATGATTCTTTCAATGTCTAATTTTGATTTACTTAATGCTGCTGAAAAATTACAAATAAAAAACTTCAGAGGTGTTTTTATGCGTGATCAATTACCAAAACAACCAAACAATATTGAAACTGGTATTATTAAACTCGATAAAAACTCTGGGCAAAGTAATCACTGGGTTGCATATGCAATTGATCCGCGTGGAATAATTTATTTTGATTCGTATGGGTTGGCACCGCCAAAAGAATTTTTACGATATTTTAGCAACTTGCAAAGTATTCCAGTCTGGTATTCAACATTACCAACACAAAAATTAACAGATCCACCGGTATTTAGCCGTGAAACCCTCGCTGTACTCGACGCAATTTCACTGGCACCGCCAGGAAAATCACCTCATAAAGTCGTACACGATTATACCACCACCAGGCATAGCCGCGCATAAACGTTTTAAACAGATATTAGTAAATATAATGGTAGATATGTATGGAAGATCTTCTCTCAAAGCTCAGCAGCAAGTCGATTTATCTAAATATGCAACTCTTGATCAGTTCAGAAATGAAATCGATGATTTATTAAATATCACAAGTGTGGATCAAAATGAAGTCGTTGCTTTTTCAGGATAAACAAGGACGATTGAAAACAAGTAATATACAACTGTCAGATGTACTTATACGAATTCCCACTGCGGTTATTAATAATATCGTTACTTTTGCTGATCAAGGTAAAATACAAGATTCCGGTAAGTCAGTTAACGATTATATAAAAAAGCTGGTGATTTATTCACTGGTACCATTATCATGAATCGAAATAAAATTACATACCTTGGAGACCCAACCGCAGATACAGACGCAGCAACAAAAAAATACGTCGATGATCAAGAATCTAAGTACGTATTAGTCATCGGTGGTATAATGCGTGCATTTCTCTACATGAATAATAATGGTATTAATAATCTCAGGACACCAGAATCAGATTTCGACGCTGCAACGAAAAAATGCGTCGACGATAGCAATATTCCGACGGTGACATCATTAACAACAATCAACGATGAAATGACCGCATTAAAAATTGATTTTTCCAATCACGTACAAGCATTCTTGAATTTTCGTAGAACATAACTAGATCTGTATATGAATTTTTTGGTAATCCAGTGGTTGTAGATATTAAACTTGCTGACATTAACACAAAAATCAACGATATTGTTAGTGGAATTCCTAATATCATTGAAAAAATGAATCTGATTAAAATTCCACACGAGAACGCGTTGCGTTCTCAAATTAACAATATAGTGTACACAGTAGCATCAAGATCATCAACATGGACACCTCGCGATGACAGTTTCGAACATACCGCAGAAGTAACTGGGTTATACAGGCTGTCCATGTATGGTTTGGAAATTGCTGCGGCCACTTCATCATCACCGAATGTACATTATAATCCTCTACTGGTGATGCTAAATAAGAACACCAAAGAAACATGTACGTTGATATCAACGGAAATACCCCCGAGACGTTACTGGTGGTGTCTGGAATTCGTAGCTGAAACTCCTCAGTTAATTACTTAATTAAATGACTTAATTATAATGAATCAAACCCAGGGACCCCAGTCCCACATTGACGTGGATCGTTACAGATACAATCAAGTATGTGAGTGTCAAACCAAACTAAAAAATATCATCGACAATTATACAGTAAAAGTAAAAAAAAATATTGCAGGCGTATGGATATCATTGATATAATTGTTTACTCAGTTTCTGCTATCATCGCGTCCGCAGGTGTATTACTATCAACAATAACAATGACAGCACCTGCAGTTGTAACAATTGTAGTTTCAGCGGCAACAACATGGGCAGATATCCTCAGTATTGTCGCAAAGAAGATAGCTACATGTACAAACACAAAATTACACGAGTATATAACAAAACTACACACGTCGGTGTCTGCATTCATTAAACTATCATCGTATCTTTCGGCGTATCTCAGTGATGGTAAAATATTCGACGAGGAGTTCATAACGATAATGAAAATTTATAATGAAGCATTCCTTGACAATAGCCACCAAGGCGAAAAAATAAATGATCAAAAACTTCCCGATTTAAAATAATAACAGTAATAATAATGTCAGATCAAAGATCGCGCGAACTATTACAACAGATTGTCACTAATACTACGCATAAAAAACCCACAATGATATTATTAAGTTCAACCAGTCCAGAATTTAGCGTTGACTTTCCAACTGCAATTCCAGCAAGTGAAATAGCGCTAGCACAATTACGAGTTTATTATAGCTGGCCAAATATCAGGTCGAAATCGTTTGGTGGACTACCAGCAAACAATTCACTGGTATTTGCAAATAAGATTAAACCTGATGGAACTCCTGATTGGCAAGTTACTGAATAATTGTTTTACCGTTCCATCAGTTGCTGCTCACGCTGCTCAGGAGACAAAAATTCATGGAAACCGACACGATTGGAATTTCTTGAAGATGTCCAGCACAGTTCTGTGGAATACGGACACGGTGGATTGTGGAATACTAAATACGGTTATAGAGACGTTATCTCATTTGATATGGTAGCATGTTTTCATGGAAGTTTTCTTGGATACGGAGTGTGTTCTGAATACTTTAAGAGATTTGGACATCCGACACACGAGATGACCAGAGTTGCGATAAACGAACCCTTACCAGATTTTGACTTAACCGGATTCGCCTGTATAGAGTCGTTCGAGTTTTACGGGGATCTCCATCCGATTGTTTATGCGTGGTTTGGAAGACATTTTTCAGAAAAATGTTGGGCTCCAATGGTACTATTACATTACATGCTTGATGCTGGAATTTTAATATCTTTAAAAGTGAATAAAGCAATTATATCATACCCCGTGAAGAAACAAGTGTGGTTGCCAGAACCGGATATATTTAATATTAATGATGCTAGGAGAGATTGTCCTGGTCTTAACGAAGATGATATTGTTAAAATTACTAATAATATACGTAAATGCAGGAAAAAACACGATGAGAAACTTGCAAAAGATCTCGGCAGAAAAATAATCGGTAAATGTACGCAAGGAGGATCATATGATCATAAACGAGCATGTACAAGATTAATTATGGACGATGCTGAACTCGATTTTATAATTGATGATACAACGGAGAAAAACACATTTATAAGTCGAAGTAATGCTCATTTAACAGACGGAAAAAAATAGGTACAATTGTGAGCTATAATGATGGCGAGTCACCGCAGTTTACTCATTTAAGATCTTCGATACTCGCGTACGTTTCGATAAATCTATTATCAATGATAAACAGATTTCCTCTAATTGCAGTCAGAGTCGCGACAGATTCATTTTATATAAATAAAAAATATGCGGATTCGTTAAAACAATTACAGATTAACAATCATGCATCATGGGGCGAATGGAGAATAAAACATGAAGATACACTTAGTTATTCTGAATCTGCCAACGTTGAAATTAAGGAAATATATTACAAGAATAATCAAATATCAGAATTGTCATCGACAACTGCGCTGTTGCCATACGTATATGATCCTGTGGCTAGACATAAAACCGTTTATCTTAATGGGTGTGGTGGTTCAGGTAAAACAACACGCGCGATTGAATTATTTAATAATTATTCTGATATGATTGTTTTGACACCGACACATAAACTCGCCAGGGAAATAAAAGAACGAGGAGTAAAATCATGTACATACCATAGTTTCTTCAGATGGTGCGGAGACACATGGACTCCATCGCGGATGGGTGAGAAATACATTCCTAAAACTATTATCTGGGACGAGATTTGCACGGTGTCGCCGGAGGTATTAAAACTATTTCTTGATTGGCTGTTATTGAAGAATACTGCTGTGATAATGTGTGGCGATCATGGTCAACCGCCACCTTTTATTGGATCGTGTCCACATGAGTGGCTGAAAATATTTGTAGATTATTACGAAGAAATAACTAATGACCATAGAGCTATTGATAAATCACTGAAAGAGTTTAAAAAGTTAATAAGACTACAGCTAGATAAAATACAGTGTTAGATAATGCGTAAAGTAATTCCAGAAACTCCTATAAATGATTTTTGGAATTTATGGGGACCTGCTGATTTGATAGTTGCAAGTTTTAAAATAGTTCGCGATACACTTCAACAACAATTATTTACGTTACATAAAGAAAAATTTTCAAATCTACCTGTACCATTATGTTATCGCCCAGCAGATACTCGACGACAGAATGTTGATGTTGAGATTCCTGGTGGTGGAATACAAAATCTTGTGCTAAATGATATTGTTTAAGTTGTTACTGATGTTGTTGAGAGCGCGTTGAGCATGGATAAATCGCCGTGGACGTTAGGATACGCTATAACGATTCACTCATCACAGGGATTAACTATTTCTGATACAAATATTTGGATTGTCGATGATCGTATTGAGTGGTCAAATTTAGTTTATCTTGCAGTATCTCGAGCCAGAAGAATATCTCAACTGCACAGGGCTATCCTGGATTGCGTAATAACCGAAGGAATTACTAACAACTTTGTCGACATCAAGAAGAAATTAGCGAATTATAAGCAATGTGACCAAAAAAAAAAAGAAATAATCGCGACTTTCATATGGATGCTGAATTTATTATAGCACTAAAAGCACAACAGAATAATCATTGTGCGAATTGTAACGCAGTAATGTTGTGGTAGTATTCATATAATAATCCAAGACAATTTACCGTTGATAGAATTAATAGTAGTCTTGGTCACACACGCGAAAATGCGATGCTGACCTATCTTGAATGTAATCGACGTCGGGGCGCTGGACGCCCTTGTGCAAGTTTACAAAAGTGAAGGTGGTGGTAATTGTGTGTCTTTAGGAATTATTTGTAATTGTTCGCGTACAAATCCACGCTGAGGAGCAGTTGAAACTAATCTGTAGATTGCAGGTCTACCTGTGGACCTTACCAAGCTGGAAATTTTATGTGTGGTCACACTCCAGATAGGATCAGTTGCTCTTTTTTACCTCCTTCAAGTTCACCAGGTTCATATAAATATCTTACGGTCACATTACCTAGTACTGTTTGACAGGAAGATTCATCTCGGCGTATTGGTATATATTTCTTTGTTGTCGCATTAGAAGGTTTCATAGAAGTTGCACGAGTAATTTCATTATTTAACGCAGCTATCACACTTGGTAACCTTGCAACCCATTCACGAGATCTCTCCATGGACTTAAAGTCAGTGGATATTTCCTTTGCATATTGATATCCAAATAACCGCTCAGCAAGTGTTCGATTAAATCGTTCAACGATTGCCTGATCACGATGAATTTCAGTGTGTCCTCGTCTGACTTTAACGTTATGTTTTTTCATCAACGATGATACTGCACCAAGAAATTCTTTGCCAGGATCAACCTGTAGCAACTGTGACCAGCGTAGACCACCTTGTGGTCCGGATCCTCGTTGATAAATTCGTTCAAACGCAGATGCAACTTCAGTTGCTGTTTTTGTTGATAGTGATTCTGCTTCTTTATATCTACTTGCAACGTCAACGACAGTTAACGCGTATTTGTATGTGCGCGATTGACGTCTACCAAGTTTAATGGTATCATGTGGTAAAAACAAAATATCTGCTTGATGAACTTCATTGGGAGTACTGACATCAAAATGTGCATACTGAATTTTTTTAGGTGATGGTAGATAAATTTGCCATATTGCCTGTCGTGCTAACCACGCTGCAGCAGCAGCACGTGAGACTTTTGCTACTTCAGCAAGTTTACTAATTGGTGCTTTGCCTCTCCAATATCCTCTTGGGCTATAATAAACAGATTCCATTATAATAGTTATCTATGATTAATTACCAGCTCCTAGCACTAGTTTACCTTTCATAGCAGATTTTACTTGGAAGCTAGCAAGTGTTTCTCTGAGAGATTTATTTTTTATGGAATATAATGCGTGAATTAACTTTACCTCTGCAATATGTCGTTGTTGCAAATTTTTACTTTTATACGCGACATCATGAACGTGACACGCTTGATCAATCGCGTTTATTGGGTACTCTCCAGGTCTTGGTTGATCTCGTTCGTCAAGACGAATATCAAGTCGGGTTCCTGGACCACAATAATTATATCCAGGCAATTGTTTCTCACCAGGATACTTTGCCCATGGACCTTCTGGTAATTTACCTAACGAAGCAGCGATATCACCACCTGTCTTTGTCGATGAAATAAATTTGTAGTTTTTGTACCACATTTCACACACTTGCCTGTAAGTGCGCGCCTGTTATTTTTTGTTGCTATTGTTGTTAATCCACTGGTATGGGTGAGTGCTCTACATCGAACACAATATAAATCCATATTATTATTATATGGATATAATTGACTTCTCAGCGACACGAAAACAAGAGCCAGTCAAACATCATCCAGCGCTACAAAATTCCATCAGAGCAATTATACAAGACCCATCTGGGTCTGGTAAAACGCAATTATTACTTAATCTGAGAATGCGATGGCTCAAGTGGGATAAATTATATTTAGTAGCACCATCTGTAGATGATCAACGATGTTACGAAGTACTTAAAGATTTTAATGAAAATGCAAAGTTGCTGGCGTGTCCTGATAAAGATAACGATGTTATTGATTTTATTACCGATATCGATGTAGCTCCATCCATAGATGATCTTGATGGATGTATCAATAATCTCGTAGTATACGATGATGTAATGCTGGACATACAATCAAATCCAGCTCGGATATTTTCGCGAAGCCGTCACAAAAATACAGACGTAATTTATTTAACTCAGTAATAGACACAAATTCCAAAAGTGATCAGAGATAATTGTAATGTCTTAATTGTGTTTAATGGAGTAGATAATTATACTTTACAAAATAGTTATTATACTTGGTGTTCAGGGGACATAGACATGATTAAATTTAAAACTTCTTTTTAAAAGCACAAGCTGTTCCGTTCGGATTTACAACGATAAATTTACATGACCCAAGATCTAGGTATCGTATAGGTCTGGATAAAATCTTTGGTTAATTATTGCAGCAGGGAGGGTGAAGGACCAGCGTTGAGTGACCAACACGTAAACACATCATAAAATAAAAACGCGAGTCAGTGATGATGTAACAAAATGAGCTAACCCAATTAGAGAAATCGTATGGCCTGACAGGTTTTGGTTTAACATTATTGAACTTGAGATTTCATTTTCGTAGGAAGGTTTATTTTTCATCAAAAAGGTTTCCAGCAAAATGGTCTGTTCATCCTCCCTGCTGTAATAGTCATCATCGGATAAGGAAGAAAGAACATCAAAGTTAAGATATGACTTTGTTTTAGTTAGTTTCTTCACATTTTGTACAAGTGATTTAATATTTGTACTTGAAAAGCTTTCATCAAACTCTTTTGTTGCAGTGATAGATTGCAGGGATTTATTAGTGAAGTAGAAGATTTCCAAATGGAATTTGCAAAAGCTACTATTTGACCTTATAAAAAATACTACTCTGCAAATGACTGGGTTATGATACATATTGGGACAATAACAAGACGATTTTGATGCCCATCTGGTTTTTTACATACATCACAATGTCTATGGGATCTTGAGGGCATGGAATTTGAAGTTGAATTGATTGTGGGCTTTTTATGGCAGCATTTGAAGTGTTTTAGACCATTCACCAACTTCTCATAACTGACTTAAAGTATCATTTGTTGGGTACTTTTCATACATTTGCAAGTATTAACTTCAGCAGTCATATTTATACTTTAATGATACACAGAGGCTGTGCATTCCATATCATCAGTTTTTGTAGGGATGGAGCCAGAAACTGATTTTATGACCAGTATCTAAAAAGAAACAACTCGGCTTATTATGTATTAATTATCTTAATTTTTGTTTTGTATTATAAATTCTTGTGTTATCCATTATGCCATGTTAACATCCCAAAATATTTATTCAGAATTGTTTTGGTCTGAAGATATTGTATGCTTGATATCTTTTATGGTTAGTGGCAACTCTCCCCCCCCCCCATGTTTTTTTTTCCACTTAAAAATATAGGTAGATGGACATTCTTTTAGTATTATTATTAATGCTGTTATTATTATTACATGTATTATTAATATTATTGTTAGTAGTAGTACTGGTAGTATTTTTAACAGTACTAATAGTATTCATTGTAGTGGTAATTATAGTCAAGCATGATGTCCTTTGAATAAAAGTTTTTCATCTGTAATTGTTAGTATATTTATGATATTCTGTTGTTATAATCTCTAAGTGTATACAGTTATGATGGTATCATTTAATTAAATAAAGCAAATATGCCATTGCAATAAATATGCAGTATTTAGATAAATAGATTGAACAAACTTGTTTTGTTTATTTTTATTTTTGCACATTAGGGGGTAGGAATAATACCATTATGCTTTCAATTAACAAACCATAAATCCATTCTCTTACTTTAGCTTCCTTCCTGATATTTGAAACATCGTGTATCCCACTATTTGAAAACAAAATGTGTAATTTCTAATTTCAGTAATTTCTAGAAAAGTCATTGATTTAGTAGGCAGGTAAAACTTTATGTCAGTCCAAAACCAGTTTTTCTTGATTTGGAGGAGTGATTAGGAAAATGTGATAAAACATTAAGTCATAAAAAATTAAGCATAAATAAACATGTATAACAATTATATTATATAACTATGTAATAATAATCACTTGACAACACTGGTTCCACCACAGTTATTGTCTGATGCAAAGATATTTGGCCACTCTCCTCTAGTATCCTTTAATATGAATATTATAACCACAAATAATTATTACACTTTAGAAACATTAAAATGATTTGCAAATGATTGAAGCTCATATAATTGCTTGTTTTCTGCATAGAAATATTGCAAATAATAGTTTCAATTATAAAAGCATAAACCAGTTCAGTTATTGGGCTTCCACTGCGACTGGACAAGGTTCCCACTGTTTGAAAATGGTTTCTAATTTCAGTAATTGTTAGAAACATCATTGATGTAGTAAGCAAGTTTAAAATGTTTATGTCAGTCTAAAACCGATGTTTCTTCATGTGGATGAGAGCACCAGATAATGATAAAAATTCAGTGTGAAAATATTGAATATAAATAAACTTGCATGAAAGTTATAATATCTAATTATGGAAGAATAACCGCTTCACAACACTGGTTCCAATACCACTATTTTATGATGCAGACGTGATTGGCAACCCTTGTATAGTTCCATTTTAGATGAATAGCATATTGATAAAAACAATATTACCACGACATAAAAATACAATGATTTTCAAATTGTGCATTATTTTTATTGGTTTAGGAAACTGAGCAGTTACTAATTTTATTTTAAACATTGAACTTGACAGCCATTAATATTATGGTTATTAGTTCTTAAAAAGAAAGAAAGAAAAGAACCTTTGGGATTCGAATTTGGTACGAAAATTTCGCAAGCTGATGCTATACCGTTTGAGCTATGTGAGCATATGTAGTAGCATTTCTACATCATGCAGATGACATATTTCTTCCAAGCAGATTTATATAACTTCAGGCCATCCTTTGTTGTTTGCACAGTTAATGCCTTAATTTTAAAGAATTAATATTGTTACTATATGAAGATAGACCCTATTAACAAACTTTAATGGAAAACTACGCTGGTTGTAACTGTTATTTCCATCTTGAAATGGGCAGATTCATTTTAAAGATTACGTGTACGGAAGTAACACTATTACGTTAATAGTGAATTAAACGTAGCAAACGGTATCGTTATGGAAATGAAGAAAAACTCCTGTTATTATGTATAAAAGAAATAATATATGTGTACTTATTCTATTATTTACAGCATGCGTTTACCAAAAAAGAAAAAAAAAATGGCAACGTAAAACTACAATTCCATGTAATGTTTACTCCATGGAGTCTTTGTTTACATATAATTCCAAATGCCCCTTGAGCGCCTCTTCGAAAAATTGTGTTCCCAAGGCAATTTAGAAAGAATGACGAAAGAGAGAAATTAACAGAATCATTGTTTTCAAAATATTTGAATATTTATTATTCCCGGAATGTTTTTTATATATCAATGAAGGAAATAATATAGCGCACTATAGAAATACGGGTCTAATTGCTCACACGTAGCGATACATAAGCAGCTACCGTGCAACGGGGGACAGCAATGACTGGGATACATAGACAGCAAAATTCACGATTTTTTTAATTGTTAGTGATTAACGCAAACGTGCTCACGTAAGTTAATATGAGAACCCCACAATTTCCATAAAAAAATTAATCGGTCAGTGTAAATACCTTGCTCGAGCAAACCTGCTCTTAGATCTTATTTCTAGCTTCAAGTAGCTCAAATGCTGTATTTTCGCTTAAATTTCCCATACCAGCCCATGTTCAAAGGTGGTGTTTAGGTATGAAAAAGAAATGTATATGCATATTTAATGCAGAATATGATGATTTATACAACGAATAATACAATGGGACACAGAGTTGTTTACAAGAATTTTTTTTCCCTCTTAAAAACGGGGGCAGAAAATGGCCCTCATTCAATATAGTCCTTTAATTCTCAACATATTTTTTTCTAGAAGGATGACCCGAAATTTGTCACAGCAACCTGAAGGAAACCAGATTCGTTGAGATTAGATGTTATGGAGGCAGAATTATACCACATGTATGTACGATTATACCACCTGAATCTATCAAAGAGATAAACCAACTCATGTTCACATGGGCACATTCATCTGTCAATTTGTCGTCTATTATTTCACCGTTTTATACAAACAGCAACCTATATCATCTAAATTTATACAGGAGATAAAATATTTGTATGTTTAAGCTGGGCAGTAACTAACAATGTCACCCAGGATGAATGAAGAATATTTATTAGTAGTAGTAGTAGTAGTAGTAGTAGTAGTAGTATATCTGAATAAATTCACAAGTTATGTGCTAGTAACTCCAGAGTTCAATAGTTTATTGTCCGCAACCTAATCTGGTATTGAGGAACCACACCTTAATCTCTTTCACCACACTAGCTTACATTGTAATCAAGGGTCACATCCTAATCTCATTTTCTACACTAAGTTATATTGTGATTCGTAATAAAAGACGAAACTTTCTGACATTAACTTCATGAGTAGTATTAAAAAAATTTTCGTTTTCTTCATCTTCCTACAAATATGCATTAAAAATCATCTTTCACATTTGCATCAAAATTCATGTTACACAGATGCATTAAAAGTCCTCTTCTTACACATGCGTCAAGAGTCCTAATCTTAAAGATGCATCAAAGGTCCTCTTCTTACACATGCGTCAAGTGTCATGTTGCACATGCATCAACAGTCTTTTCTTACGCATACGTCAAAAGTCGTCTTCTTACGCATGCAACAAAAGTCCTCTTCTTACTCGTGCGTCAAAAGTCATCTTCTTACACGTGTCAAATTCATTTTCTTACACGTGCGTCAAAAGTCAACTTCCCTAATATTTTAATAGTTGGGTGTAATAAGTCGATGTTACTTTGTCAAGCCGATGACATGTTACCTTTTTTGTGATGTTTATACCATGACTAGAAAATTTGTCAATAGATGGTTTTATTTGATTCATCATTGCAACTTTACAGCATCAGTACTGAACATAATTCGAAAATAAACTCATAGACTACATCTACGGCCATGCCTCAACTACCACCCATGATTAGCGAATCAGAAAGCATCAGTGATAATGTGTCTTCAAGTGGTCATGTTCTTACCTGGGGCAATACAATGAAGCAGTTATTTCATTTTAATTAAATGATTACCTCAGTGATATTTGAATCCCACATCTTGGAAATAAGACAAAGGTTGTTTGTAGATTGTCTTAATTGGCAGAAGAATAACGAAAACATGTGTGTATATTTTCCAACTAAAATAGTATAACACACGTACAGGTATTGTGATATGGATGAGTACATGTTCATTTTATCTGCCAGCTATGGTGTTGTAGTCTGGATGGTTGTATACTCAGTATTACAGTTTCAAATATGGTCATATTCATTATTGTATATTTACAATTTTTTTGCAACTACCAGTGTTAGTGAAACATATATAGCCTGTTTGATTTCACTTGTGCAAAACATCGCAATTTAAATGCATGGCTCATGCATTGTGATTTCGATACACATTTGCATATAGCAAATACATGGTCAGTTTGTTTCACAAATAGGCTATTTGCAGAATTTTTGTTGTAATGTCCAAATGATGGTTGAAAGAAAATAGTCAAGTATATAATTATGGTGATAAGTTTCATGATAACTAAACTTTCCCATGTCATAACTTCATTTGAAATTCAGGTGCTATATTTTACCATTACATAATCGATTTTGTGGAATTGGAATCTGTATCATAGTAATTAAAACTAGTCATCCGTGTCCGAAGAAGATTTTTACATTCCTACATGTTTCATGGTAATTGTAAAAAGTAACAAGAATATTCAGGATGAATATGCCACATTTATTTAAAAAAATAAACAAGCTAGTAAACATACAATACAGTCTCTGCTCTTTTCATGTGAGTGGTAAAGAAGTATTATGAAAAGAAACAAACTATTTGGTATCTATTTTGTGAACTAATGGTATTGATTACAACCTGATCTGTGTACTGAATACAAGTTTGTCTGTGTAAGGAATACAGCTTGGTCTGTGTACTGAATGCCGCTTGGATTGTGTAATGAAATCAACTTGATCTGTATACAAAATACAACCTGATCTGTATACTAAATACAACCTGATATGTATATTGAAAACAACTTGATCTGTGTACTGAACACAGCCTGATCTGTATACTAAATACAGCCTGATATGTATATTGAAAACAACTTGATCTGTGTACTGAATACAACCTGATCTGTATACTAAATACAACCTGATCTGTGTACTGAATACAACTTGATATGTGTACTGAATACAACCTGACATGTATACTGAATACAACCTGATCTGTAGACTGAATACAACCAGATATATGTACTGAACACAACCTGATCAGTATAATGAATACAACCAGATATGTGTGCTAAACACAACCTGACATGTATGCTGAATATAACCTGATCTGCATACTGAATACAACTGGATCTGTATAAATGCTCTATCTGTAGACGATTTTTTTCACCTATTGCCTGTTCCTCATTGGATTTATTGAATACATTAGCAGGGTGTGAATTGTTGTTTCTTTCCATCCAATATAATGACTACCACGTATAGCCTATCATGTGCTGAACAATGGTGTAAAACCCACAACAAGAACAACAGCAGCAACCTTTATTTAATGCACCATCCGTATAAAATAGAACCGACATTATAAACTCGTTATAATGCTCGTGAGATTACTCACAGTAATTGTATACAGTAGCCCCTCGGCATAAAGTACCTTGGACCTCATAAAATACAGAAATATCCATTGGTCACAACAGCACTCATTTTCGTATTCATAGTAATTACTCGCTGTAGTGCCTCATTAATAGTGGCCTTGGTATAATGCAATACATTGTATAATACACGGGTAACTATTGATCATAACATCACTAATATTTTTACTCATATTAGTATATTCAGTAGTGCCTTGGTATAATGTATATTTATATAATGGAATACTCATATAATACCGAAATGAAAATAGATCATTACAGTGCTTATAAGATTACTCATAATAATTATATAGTAGTCTCTTAGGATAAAGTACCGTTATATAATGGAGGCCAAGTTGTGTAAGATGCTTGATTTTACAGATCACTGACATCCCACCTGTTCACATGGGTTTGAGTCTCAGGCTCAATCGATCTGGGTATAAGAGAAAGCTTGACACTAATTTTCGTTAGGCCGGTGTTTCGTTCTGGGTTCTTCCTCCCCAAATATACTGGCCATCATGTGCAGACTATCATATACTAAATATTGGTGTCTAGCCCATAACAACAGCAACAACTACCTTTATATAATGCAGTACCTCATAGAATAGGTCAAAGATTACGGCAGTATTTCTGAGATTACTCATATTAAGTAATCAATCAGTGACTGAACTGTTTAAGGTAATGAATTTACTTCTAATGGAATAGTAACTGAATTGTGCAAAGTAATGTGTTTACTTCTAATGGGATAGTGACTGAACTCTCTAAAGTTTGGAATCATTGTCAATAATGTATAAATTGGTTGATGTGTCACTTGATAGATACATTTTGTGTGAAAGAGTACAATCATTGTCACTTTATAGATGCATTTTGGGCGAGTGATATATGTTACTTTAAAGACTTTTTCTTGTATACGTAGTATGCTTCCCAAAAGGTGTGCGTAGAATTACCAGTATAACGGTTGACTGTGGTATTTTTTTTACGGTGGTACATAACTAGGTAATTCTTCCCAGTATCGGTAGATGGATAGTTTCCGTCAGTAAGGGGTCTGCATAAATTCCAGTGGAGCCTTGTTACTACTTTAATGACATTTACATTGTGTTTTCATGACAAAAGTTGGAAAGAAGATTTACTATAGCTGCTCATTAAGATCTTGATTATTACTGTTATGAATAGCATCTTTCCAAAGTTTTGAATAGTTTTGACAAGACTAAACGGACCAACGTGTATAACTATCATCGTTTCAGATTTTAATAGTTTCCATATGACTACTTAGGCCAGCTTGCATCTTTCCAAATCTGAATAGTATTGATAAGACTAAATAGACCAACTTATATGAAAACGATTTCAAGATTCATTTCTAGTTTTACATATATTTAAGAGACATTGTGCATTGTGCAATCAGGAAACTACCATCATAAAGAGGTGTAAAAGATTTCGATGTGATTGACTATGTAAATGATCTAAGAAATGATTTATTCACTGCCGTGTCTTCCAGTATTTACTCTAAATCTGTCACCTCTGAGAGTGATACGTTTGGAAAAATTCTGCTAAATGTTATAGACAAACACGCTCCAATAAAACATACATATCCACATAATAAAGCATTACCTTATATGAACGGTGAACTAAGGAAAGCAATATATAATAAACATATCCTGTTTGCAATATAAACTTGGTACATATCATTACAGACCCTAGGAAAACTATAGAAAGCAAATAAATGTAGAGTGATGTGCATATGATACAAAATCTATGAAATTCGGGACAACTATTATGAAATATTTTATAATAATATATACTAAATGTTCGGTTGGTCAATATAAGATCATACTGACTGAAGGTACAGAAAAATGTAACGAATGACAGAGAAATCTTCAATAATTTGTATGTAAACATAGAATTAGAAACTGGTAAGGAAGTTCCATTTGATCCTTAAACCAATGAGTATTAAGGTTATGAAAGACAACAATAACATGGATACAATATTTGAATCTAAGGAGATTAACCATGCATGCGTGTTAAAAATGATAAAATTGTGTAACTTAAATAATTAAAGATGTCACGGAATTGTATATATTCATCCTTTATTATTATCTGGATTACAAACATGTACCTGGGTTTCCTTTTTCGTGTACAGTGTTACCCGAGGGTGGTTTATGTATATCGTTTATTATTTCGAAATGGTGTGTTAGGTTCGTCCTATGCTGCACGAGCAAAGTGCTTACGATTGGAAAATTGACACAATTAGTGCGCACAGGCAGTATATGACTACATGGTCTGTGTGTAAATTACCTCTTCGTTGAGTAAAACATCACAATAACAAGGAGTCTTGTCAGTGAGCAGTCTACTTTAACGATGTGAGAACTCCAGCTGTAGAGCTGACTGATTGGTGACTGATTGATTATTGATGACTGATTGGTGATTGATTGATGGCCGGTTACTGGTGAATGATAACTGGCAAATGCTGAGTGTAGTGCTGAAGGAGTGAAGGAAGGACAGAGTGACATTAACGCTGTATTTCCCGTATATGCACCGAATTGTAGGTGTTTTTTAGCCGTGGCGCTAATTTGGGTTGTGTTATACCCAGGGTGCTGTTGTCGGGGGTCGTTGGCCAGCAAGAAGATAAAGGTCATCACGTGGTGAAGAACCAAGGCTTCTGGACAAACGGGTCTGCAGAGGACAAGAGATTCTACGGATCTTTAGGTCGACCAGGATGGGTAGGCCGTACGTGTTGGCTCCCCAACCATTCGACAGAGAGTGGGGGCTGAGAAAACCTTTCGGATTCGTTCGATTCAGTATGATGTATGTCCCAGTGTTTCATATCATATTTCACTATTTGAGTGAAAATGCGTCAATCATATATCTCTGTTTGACTGAAAACTAATCATATTTCACTATTTCAGTGAAAACGTGTCATATTTCATTATTTGAGTGAACTACATCATTTTCGCGTGGGAATTGTCAATGTTTACGTATTATATATTTTTTTTCCATTGTTTGTGTGGAATCACTTTGAATTATTAATCATTGTATCATTTTACTATTTAAGTTTCTTTCTTGAATATCAGTACCCATTTCATATAGTCGCAATATTATCTGGTTCGTGCATATTTTGTTAAATATCCAATATTTGGATTTTGTTGGCGCACGAATCAAACATAGGTCTTTTTCCTTGAATCATTCATCAATAAATATTGTATTTTTGTCACAGTCAAATGTTTTTTGTTACACTCCGACCCCAACCCGTTTATCTTCTTACAAAAGAAATGCTACATAAGGAGTGCAACTTCATGTTAAAATCTTAAAATTTGGGGCACCAATCTTTGCCAGACATATTAAAGATCCAATTAACAAATCCATTCAATCAAATATTATTCTTGATTGTCTGAAGGAATCTCATGTTGTTACGATTTTCAAAAGGAACAATCCTCTTGATAGAAGATATTATAAACCTGTCAGCATTTTGCCCATCATACCCAAATTGCTTGCAAAATCAATTGAGACATAGGATCATTTTTTGGAAATATTTTTATCTAACATTTGGGTGCTTTCTGTAAAGGTCGTCGATGCCAGACCACTCTTTTACATTTGCTTAACGACTGGAGAAATGCTCTTGATGAAAAATAAATACATGTATGTAGCTGCAGCCCTCATGGACGTATCAAAAGTTTTTGAAAGTCACACTTATGATATTGTTATTTGCAAGTTAAGGGCTAATGGTATTTCAAATACCTCCGTGGGGCTCTTACTGAGCTATCTGTCATATAGTAAGTAGCAAACAGAGTTGCAGAGAATCTTGAGTAGGAGTTCTGAAACTCAAAACGGAGTTCCTCTAGATCCTTGGACTATTACTTTTTAATAATTTTATCAATGGTGTAGTCTGTTGTGTTGGATATCGCTCTTTATCTAACATTGCCGACAATAACACGTTTACCTCACTGGATGTTAACACTATGATTAATACACCTGAGAGAGAGTGGAGGATTCTGATTGACTGGTTCACTGCTAAAACAATGCAAACCAACCCCGAAAAGTTTCAAGCACTTGATATGGGTAAAAACACTTTCAGTGTGAAGCCTATAAAAAACATAAGAAGTGATATCATAAATTGTGAAGATTTTGTTAAACTGTTTGGCATTTACGTTGACTATCAGCAACAATTTGTTACACATGCAACAAATCTCTGAAGAAGAGCTTCAAGGCAACTATCTCTCTTGTAATATTGGTCATAAGCTAACTGCACTCAACAAACTGGCACAATTATATGAATTTATCCACTCCAATTTTAATTTCGATCTGGCATTTCTGCAGCAGCATGAACGCTGCTAAATTAAACAAAATACAAGAACATGCTCTCAGGATGGTATGTCTTCCTTTCCAACACAATGTGTTGTTTTTAAATAAAACGTATGTCATTAAATGACAAGATCACACTGGTGTTTTTGTGCTTCACCAATTTATCCACAAGCTGAATATTGCCTTTGTCCTCGTTATGACGTCTCTCATAGGTTTATTTCTTAAGTTCGCGTTTTTAAGTTTCGTCCTGCTGCACCTTTGGTGTTCCTGTGTGCAATATTTATGTCGGCAACGGAAATCTGATATTTAAATCCTCATCGACGACATCTGTAACCACCTGTGCAGCATTTTTGACCTTTTGTTCTCAATACTCACGACTTTTATTTTGTTAAAGCGAGAATATTACTCATCCGGATGGCATATTTGGAAGCGACTTGGACGTTACTTTGCAGACTTGCGCTTATATGATACAACCAGTTAAATATTTTGATGCCGTTCATAACTGACTCGTCCAATTTCAAAACTTTACTATTCACTGATTCCTCCAGTTTATCCTTGTATAGCCTCGAAGAAGGCCTTGCATGGAACTTTCTCAAAGGGCGCTTTCACATATTCAGGTTTGTTCATTATTTGAGACATCTTAAGCCTAAGTGTTTGCAGACTGACTACGTCCTTTCTTCCTAACATAATTTTCTGAATCATGAAATATGTCAGGTATGGCTATTGCGGATAATTGTGAGTGTAGATGAAAAGATAAATCAAAAGATGCAGAAAGTGCCTATTCTCTATAAGCAGAACGAAGATAGTATGCCACATCAAAAGTGTGTGCTATTTAGCAACTCATAGACAAAATGGCATAACCTCCCAACGTGAGCGAGTCTTTTGTTGTTGTTTTGTTTTCCCCTGTGTCGACTATGAGAAATTTGTAACAAAGAAAATCAGTAAAATTGTTTTACATGATGATCACCCATGAGATTGCCGATAGACGCTAATATAATTTCGTAACCAGATTTTCCAGAAATATATATCATTGTCATCATTGTCATCATCCATATACCCTTGTCAGCAATATCATCCAGACTTCAATGCATTTACCAAACACTAGATAGACATACTAGGCACATTTACCAATAGTCAAGCATCAGTATGGGAACAATGTTATTACTGACCTCAGTCACAATGTAAAGACCTACATAGCCAATCGTTCCGAGACCTAACATCAGTTTCAATGTCATCAGCCCATAACCCCTTGTCAGCAACATTAACAAGGACTAGATACACTCACCAGACGACGTATAATACAACAATCAGAAACAATACTTCCAAGATATAAAATTTTCATCTTTGTACACCTTTTGTTCTTGTGTTAGCTACTTTCCTAACTATTTTACCCTAGTTAACCCAAGTGCATGTAAACCAAATTTGCCAAGACATCTCCCGAACCTAAGTGATTAAATGTAGTATCGGATGGTAATTACAGATGCATGCATCTGAATATATGATCTGTTCGTGACAATGTACAATTTCAGATTCAAAATGATAAAGACCACTCATCAAACATTTAAACCTGTAAGTCTTTTGGCCTTTTCGTTGGGACTTTACATTTGAAACCCCTAATTCCGAAAGGGCGGAACGTTTAACCAATTTTTGATTGCAATATTATACCCTTAGGAGAAAACAAAATATATTAGCTAACTAGAGCCAAACTGCATAAACAGTTTTTTTCTGCACACACACACACACACACACACACACACACACACACACACATATATATATATATATATATATATATATATATATACTATATATATATATATATATATAACACAATACACAAACTTTCAGCTTTAGCGTCATTTAACTACTCTACGTTATAGGGACGTAAACTCTATCTATATTTATTTAATGTACATTTTCTGGATTGTTTTGTATTGCACAATCGATCCAGTTAGCATAATGCGGCAGATACCTATTGAACCTGAGCTATGTATAGTTTCGCACAGTCATTATACCTCGTCTGAATTACCTTGACTTTCCTTTATCGACAGACCAGGAAGAAACAACACTGGCGGCCATATTATCATGTATTAACAGTAAAGAGAGTAATAGGAGGGGAAAATAATATTGTGTGCAAGATCATTTTCTTTTTTCATCGAAAATGGCAACTGCTAAAATTGACAAAGGAGACGGACCAAACTGTCCAATTTGTTTGGATGACTTCAAAATACCAAGGGAATTACCGTGTGCACACACCTTTTGTCAAGGTTGTTTGCATTCCTACATAATCGCTGAAGCAACAAAGCAACCTACATTGGAAGAAATTGATTGCCCTGTATGTAGGCAACCTGCAAGTCCATCGAAGAAGCATAAAACATTTCAAGAATGGGCTTCTCTGTTTCCACCTAACACGGTCTTGCAAACGATTTCTAAATCGAAATCAATGGTAGAATGTATATGCGAAGTTTGTAACTCGGAGGGTGTTTCAATCACGGCAGAAGGATTCTGTGTAGTATGCAAAGAGGCAATGTGTGGAAACTGCATAAAGTTTCACAGGAAGCAGAAGCTACTGAAAAATCACAATATTCTTCACATGGAGGAAATATCAGGTAATCTTCAAAACGTAATCAAATATGCCAAAGGGTTCACATGTTCAGAACATAACGAAGAAGATGTTCAGTTTTACTGTCGTGATCACAAAGTTGCCTGTTGTGGGTCGTGCTCATTTCGTCGCCATAAAACATGCTCCAAAGTCGTCGATTTGCAGACTGGGCTTTCACGCCTAATGCAAAACGTTAATTCAGTTGAAATTATTGAGAAACTGATGAGCATTGAGGGACATATAAAGGAGTTTATTGGCATGAATGAATCAAGTATACCTGAACTTGAGGCAAAGGTACAAGGATTTATCGATCAAATCAGAGAACTGAAACGGAAAATTAATGCCGCTTTAGATTCACTAGAGAAGAGAGTAAAGACTGAGGGGTACAGAATATGCAGCGAACTAAAGATCGTAAAACAGGAAGAAAACCATCGATGTTTATCACTTCTTCAGGCTGTTAGAAATTCTTGCATTAACTTCGAAAGAGTTAATGAATTCGGAACAGATGTACAAAAGTTTCTTACAGCCGAGAAAATGAGTACACATTTAGAGACCTACTACAAACAAGTCAGAGAAAAGTACGAACGAATTGATTCAACTACAATAACACTGATGCTTGCTTCTCAATTGGAGTCCATTTTGTCAATGCCTTCATCTGATTATGGAAAACTTGTGTCAAGCAAAAGCAGTAAAAGGCTTCGTATGCAAGAGGCACACTTTCAAAAGATTAAACTTGGTAAAGATAATTCATGGATAACTGGTGTTACAAGTCTACCAGGAAATCTGCTGATAATGGCTGATTATTATGCAAGTAAGTGCATCCTACTAAATGCATCTTATGACATCATCGCAAGTTACTCAGCGGAAAATAAATATGTAGGCATCTGTGTGGCAGATGAGGGGGAAGTGGCTGTATCTACGGAGGGCAAGGATATCCAAATACTGTCAGTGAGGAATGATGTAATTAGTCCAATAAGAACAATAAGTGCCAGATACGGCTGTACCGGTGTTTGTGCTGTTGGGAAGGGGCATATTGCCATGACAGGAAATTATGATTTAAAGACATGTTTTTGGGGATTAATGAGCACAACAGGAGATGAGAAGTGTTTTCACCAGTTTGAATCTGGACATGGGTTCTGCTACATTGCCGTAAATGAGTCAAAGACAAAAGTGTATGTCACTGTGCCAACCAACGATTCACTTCATTGCTTCGACATAAGTGGTAAGATCCAATTTTTATACAAATCAGATAACCTTCTCGGGCCATCAGGAGTTGCGGTAGCCAAAGCAGGAAGTGTTTTTGTTTTAGGAATGACTTCTGGTAACATTCATAGGTTGTCCCCTGAAGGATCTGTACTCGACATTTTTCCAACCATTGACCCACATCCAACGGCAATTTGCTGTCTTACAAACAAGGACTCATTCATTGTCACACACTATTCATTATTTGAAATATGTGTTTTTCGAACCAAGCAGAAGCAGAAGCTTGAACTGAACAAATCCACTTTGGCTGATGCATCATAAAAGTGAACCTTTGCAGGTACTTCATGGCGTATCATTTGCGTTTTACTGATAGGCACAAGGAATTCGGAGATAGCGTTGACCACAACTTCTATAGGTTTAATTAGACATTTTCTCACAAAATGTCTTAAAAGTGTAACACAAGCACAGTAAAACTCACTTTGACTTAAATTAATTATCAAATTTGCATCATTAGAGCATCAATGAATTTCCATATTGTTTCCAAGTGATCTTTCTAAGTGTCGTTGTAAATGATGACCTAATCGGTGTCAGCATCTCAATTGTCCAGACCATATATGATCATGTTCGTTAAAGATGGGGATGTTCAAGGCGAACCTTTCATCCCAAACGGCATAACATTATAGTGATAAAGTCGATGTGAGGCTGCAAATGCCTAAGATTTCCTTTGCTCTTTCCGTCAGAAGAATTTGCCAACAAAATTTAGAAAAGTCAAACGTGATAAAATATTTTTCCTCTCCATTTTGTAAATGCAGTCATCGATTATTGGCAATGGAAATGAATCTGCTTTGGTCTCACTGATCACTTTCACATAGTCAGTGTACATGCGAAAAGTATTATCTGGTTATGGCAGAAGAATATGTGATTAGCACCAGTCACATTTACTTCCTTCTAGGAAATAGTTCTCAAGGAAATATTGAATGTCTTTCATCATTTTTATGCTTGAGAGGATGCATCCTATAGGGATGCCACTTTTTAGGTGTAGAAATCTATTATGTCTACGTCATGATAGATTTTATATGCTAGTGTTGGAAAATCTGGAAACAGTCAAATTACAAGCTGTTTTTGTTTCTTGTGGCTGTAAATGTGAAAGTATCTGGTCCAGATTATTTTGTATTTATTAATTCTAAGAATGGTTCCCCAGTCATCACAGTCCGATTTCATTATATAGCTTAAATCCTGACTGTATGGGAAAGATACAACTACCGATAAATTGACTGCATGGTTAGCTGGACTATCTTTATCAACATACTCATTTAACATATGTATATGAAACGTTGCTTTTGTGATAGCCTCTCAGGGGTGTTAATGATATAATTTAAGTCATTTACCTTCTTTTCAATTGTATAAGGACCGCATTAATTAACCTGGAGAGGATTCTGAGATATAGATAAGAGAGCTAAAACTCTATTGCCAGGTTGAAAACTTAATTTCTTTGTATTTTTGTCATAACTTTATTTATTGTTTGATTGCGTAAAGTGAAGGTTACTTCTTTCGACTTCACAAACCTTTGAGATTAATATGTGAAATCAGCGAAAAGAAGATGAAATCCTGGATCTTCAGTTGAAAGAAGTTTCTCCTTCAATAACTTCAGTGTATGTCTAAACTCTAGGTCAAAAGGACTAGCTCGTAACGATTCTTGAACTGATACCCTAACAGCAAACAAGAATAAATGAACACCTTCGTCCAAATCATATCCGTTATCAAAGCAATATGAGCAAAATCATATGTTTCAACGTTTGGTGAATTCTTTCTAAACTCCCTGACATTTTGGAGTGATAGGCAGAAGATTTACAATGTTGGATACTTAATTCTTTCATATCTTGCTAGAACATTCCACTTAAAAAATCTGATCCTTGATCAGATTTGACAGGCTTGAGAAAGTCGAAGTGTGTAAATTTAAACTATTATAGTCATCATCGTGTCTTTATTTTTAATATTCCTCAAATCAATTGCATCTGGAAATCTTCTGGATCCATACATTATGATCAACAAGTATTGGATGGCTGACTTTGTCATAAGTAAGAGACGGACACAATCTACCGTGAATCTACTATATGTTTTCTCAAATGCAGGAATAAGTTGCAGATGAGCCATAGGTTTATTCTGTTTGGGTTTTCGTACCAATTGACAAGTGTGACACGATCTAGAGTATTCACAAACATTGCTTTTAATTTTCGGCCAATACAAATGTTTTCAAAATCTTGTGATTAGTTTTAATGACCCAAAACTAATCTGCTCAAGGATTTTTATGGGCTAGATAATACTTGTGTGTCGATATATGACTTAGGGACAACATTTTGATAACTAACTATTCACTCATCACCAACGGGTACATCAGATTGTCTCCATTTTTTGACCCCATTTTTAACGAAATAACCAACATATGTTTGTATGGCGTCTGGTTCGCTAATAACCCTCTGAAACAAACAGACCTCAGGATCTTGATCCTGTTCAACATTATATGTGAAGCTACATTCGGTTTTTATGGCTATATATGTAATTACGTTACTTTATAGGGGAAATATTTGTAGTAACATACTTTTATAGTGGCTATATGTGTAGTTGCATTTGGCTGTAGTACATATATGTGCAAATGTATTATTTTATGGCGGCTTGGATTAGTTTATAGTGGACATATGTAAACTTGCATTAGTTTATAGTGGCCACATTTGTTTGTAGGGGCTATATTTGTAATTACATTATAGTGAATATATGCGTAGTTACATTAGTTTATGGTGAATATATGTTTATTTCAGTAATTTATAGTGATAAAACCTCTAAACAATACGGGGTAGAAGAATTATTCGTTAATCGTGCTCACCGGAATCGGCTAGTGCCCGTATACCACATAGGTATAAATGTATGATATCTAAAATAACAAATATGATTGCATGTTATTTAGGAGAAAGAACTATCAAACAGTCAACAAATATCGCCCATTTACTAATTAAATGTATATTTATGTTACAGAATACATCTTTAGAGTTAATAATATATTTTTTATTTAAGTCGTTATAGACGATGAAGCTATATTTTTTTTTTTTTTGTATTGTTTAATTCAATGGTTAATATTATGTAAAATGCATTTATACTACTTTGTAACCTTCATTCAAAACGTTGCTATAAGTGAAATAAACTAATGAATGATGTCAAGATGACCGACGAGTACAAACGAGTATTGATTGTAGGTTGCGTTAATAGGAGGGGAATTGAAAGTACGATAGACCTGACAATCGCACTCTGGCATTTGATCTGTTCAAGAATATATGAAGGTCAGAAAAGTGCTGTTTCCATTTACGATCTATGAATTGTGCTGAAATAATAAGATCTACTTGTTCGAGATGTTCTGACTCAGTGATGTTTATTTCAAACCTAGAAGGACACTATACGATGAAGATCCATACACTTCGTTTATTCATACACTGTGAATGTAAAAGAAATTGGGAGAAGAACTTGTGATTCATTGATAATATGTTCACTGGATAGAGTAGATTGAATAAGTCAGTTAGTTGGGATTATGTGATAAAATGTGAAACAACTCAATGTCTAATTTCTATCGGATTATTATGAAACATTCCAAAAAGCACAATAAAAAGTAACACTAATGTTGAATTCAGTAGTGCTATAACGTTAACAAACAAACACTATGCAAACTACGCTCGGAATGACTTAGAACAGTTTCCAAATTAGTGAGAACTTGATAGAACACTCTAGGAGTATAGGATTACATATTAGGAATTTATACACTCAAAGTTATTTTAATTATTTCACTTTGTTCGATTTTATATTTTATTTAACTAAATTTATATTTAGGAAACTTGAATGATTGTTGACTTGACATGTCCTGTTTCTAAAGTTTAAACAAATAGATGTAGGAATTATCACTTCTATCATTCTAACCATTTAACGTATGAGTCTCGTGACGTTATCGCTGCTTCATGATTTGTGAACCTAAAGATGAGCAGATTACTACATAATTTAGTGGCACTTTTTAACATGTAAGTTTTCTCACTTAGAATATCTTTTGTTATAAATTATGTACGTGATTTGTCTTTGATAAATACGTACATCAAGTAAGATCTATAAACAAATGGTTTCGTACGTGTTGGCAGTTAGTAATAATCTAAAATAATAAGACTTAAAAGGGCGCCTATGGCATAGATCCTAAGTGACTGGTGGGATATGGAAGTTTCATGAAGAATTTTGTGGATTCCCATTGCTTGCGTGTTGTCATGTAAATATACTAAGTTTGCCGTAAATCAATAGTGTACGTTGTATATATATATATATATATATATATATATATATATATATATATATATATATATATATATATATATATATATTTAGAGAGGAAAATCATTTGTTTGATCTGTTCAGTGATGATAGAAAGTGAACATTATGTGTACTATACTATTACTCTGGAACTGTAATAAATTATTTGTAAGAATTCTGGACAACTCCATCTTGACAACTTCAGCTCTCTTGTGTTACGTATCGGCTCGTTTAAAGTAACGTAAAGAAAAGAGCGAAGACAACAAGCTTTGTAAGTTTTAGCAAAAATAATTTATTTCCCTAGAAAACACGGTGAAAAGGTAAAAAATATGAAATAGGACGTACTATTTGCGAACAAAATCCAAACATCTGTCCTAGAATTGTGAAAAACACATAAGTCCTATTAATAAACAGTTCTAATTGAAATAGTCTGAATCTCAATTCCGTTCCAAGATGGCGGATAATGACGTCAGGCGAAGGTTTTATACAAATGTCCGGAATTTTCACTTTGAATCACAATTTGTACTGTTCTGTTACAATTTAGAATAAATTTCACTAAATGTCTTTATCCAAAGCAGTTGTGTAGTTATTCAGTAAAAACATTATTATTTAAAAAGTAGATGAAGTACAGTCGTCATCTATAACAAAACACATCTCGTTCTACAGTCGTTCCTCAGACGTACAAACGAACAACTCTTTCCAGCACAAAAGAATACCTTCCTCTCAAGGTACCAGAACGACTCTACAAGGTGTTAAAATATGACTCTGACTGACTATCTCACAGATACCTGAGTATTTAAACTGAACGAAACATGTAATTTCATGCACACGCACGAAGAAAGCATGGTGATTTCAAAATCTCACATCGCAGTACATGAATGTCAAGAAGTATAATCGGAAATTACCTTGGTCACAACCAATCATTTACGTAGCCTGTTTATTTAAATCGACAAACCATGACATGCAAGATCGTGCCATGCGAGTCATATTTACGTTCTAAATAAACACGACGTTTCTTTTCAAAAATACCAGATCCCATATAACAATCATCACAACAAAATGATGATAATATTAAATGAAATAAACAGAAGTCAAATTCTAACACACAAGTAATTAAACCACATGGTTGTAACACTTGGACGACTAGTACATTTCCTGAATTTGAAACAAGGGACTTTCATTTGATTAGGACTTCCGTATATCTTAATTAGGACTAATTTGGTTTCACTCCATAATAATGTAAGCTCATCTCATATTTGTCATTTATAACTTTGTGAATTAAATTGTTTGTTAAGTTTTAAAATAATGTGCTGGTTTCGCATCTTTTCTGTTACATAGATTTGTGACCATAGAGTCATAACATTACATGTAGTATATATATATATATATATA
>JAECUM010026733.1:0-34606 GCA_016617855.1 Megalonaias nervosa | reverse complement strand
CTGGAGTTAAAGTTTATATATGAAGTGTGATTTATATTACCGAATTTGTTGCCTGTAAATACGACTTAAAACACCATAAATACCAAGGCAATCCAAGTATATCGCAACAATTTAGGTAACTTAAAAGCTCATCAACCTGGGGCGGAGGGACGAGGTCAACATATATATTCTATACTAATGCTTTGACAACCGTGTGTGTCATGAAAATCCAATCTAGGCCGGTTCTAATGTGTTGAATTTTCTCAAATCTGACATGCTCTTATTCCAAATAAAGATTATGGTTTCGATTCCAAAGTGAACAAAAGTTATGAGATAAGTTCAACTCATAGCCGCACAACGTTTTTTTTTTTTTTTTGTTTTGTTTACGGATGACGACAGCTATCCCTCCCCCACATCATTCTCTTAATCAGAAATGATTGATCTAGTTATACTTTCAAGACACAATTATTCAGAATTCTGACATAAAATGACCATGTTTAGCTCTTTTACCATAAAATTTGTGATTTTTTAAATACCAGAATTAATTTTGTAATTCGCTATTAGGTTACTTCGTAGTAAACCAGTGCATTATTAATGCGTTATGTTAGAATTTACACATGCTTGAATTGTGAATTTGGAAACATGGTTGAAGTATGCAAGATTAGTTACTATGGACATATGTATATATCAGAGCATGAATATTTGAATATTTGCGTACTTTGTATGAGTTGTAAGATAAAGAAATGCATCTGATTATTGTGATATTGTTTAGTATAACGAGATTAGGAATATGTACTGATGTGACGGAATTTATTGATATATGTATAAGAAATAATTGATACCATGCTGTATTATGACGTTTGTTTTACCATGCAAGAACGTATGGGTATCTCGATGTGAACGAAAGCGTGACCGAAGAAATTTAATAGCCGTTGTCTGATGATAGGCTATGTGTGCTGTGTGTAGTGTGAGATGAGAGGGCTAAGGAAAAAGATTGTACCGTCCTTGTGTTTTCACAGGAAGCTTTTTAGGGGACAGAGAACTTCCGGTTCCATTGGGTCCAAAGCCTTCAAGAGTTGGAGACGGAATTGAGACTGTAGCCGAGGCAGTCGAAGTCGACAGGAGGGTAGTCGTGGGAGAGAAAGTGGAGGAGGAGGAGGAGAAGGAGTCTAGAGGAAGTGGAGGAGGAGGAGAAGGAGTCTAGAGAAAGTCGAGGAGGAGGAAGAGAGGGAATTTGGAAAAAGGTCGGGGAGGGAGATGAGAAGGAACTGGGAGAAATAAGAGAGAGAAAGTATACAACAGATGAGTAGAAATGCAAGGATAACTTTATCAATGGTTCACGCTGTTTAGAAAAAAGAAATCGGATGATTTTGGGAGTCAAAGAATGAAAAATCAAGGTTACTAAAGGTATGCTGTCTAGAACAAATATTATTGGTCAGAAACATTGTTCCTTCTTTGAGTCACAGTATCCTTGACCGTTGACCATTTAACCTCAAAAGCAAGAGGCTTCTGTCATACCCCAAGTACAAGTCATCCACAAAGTATACCGAAGATATGTGATAAAGAACAAAAGTTAATGTGCGGAAACCAATTGTTTACTTTTAATCAGGGGGCTACGGTGGCTCGGTGGTTAGCGTGTTGGACTCACGACCAAAACGGTGCTGGTTCGAGTCCTACTATATGACCAGCCTGGATCAGCTACCGGATATGTCCTTGGGAAAGGCATTTTACTCCAACTTGATCGGCACTAAATAATCTAACTGTGTTGTTGTGCCGTAAAGCACCAAACTAACCCAAAGCAAACTTTGAATCACGATGACCTTGAACATCAAAATGGATCGGTCTCTTCTTACTTCCAAGTGCAACCCATCCACAAACTTTGATGAAGGCATGTAGTCCAAAACCAGAAACCAGTTTCCCCCTTTGTGTCATAGCGACCTTAACCTGGAACCTTTTGAACCCCAAATTAGTTGGATTCTTTCTTACCCCAGACGCAGCCATCCATAAAGTTCGGTGAAGTGCGTATCTTGACTACCGTATACACTAGCATAAAAGAAGAGTCTAACTGCAAACTGCACAGACCCAGAACTGCCGTCGCATAATGCGCCGGCAGATCTGGGTCTGTGCAGTTTGTTATGAATAATCAATAGATTAATTAGCATAGACCCTGATCTGCAGGCGCATTATACTACGGCAGATCATGATCTTTGCTGTTTGACGTTACTTATAAGTGAGTATATACACTGAAGTGTTTGTGCAAGACCCGATAACAGAAGGACACTGGCCGGCTGGCTTGTCGTACAGACGAAGAACCTCATAGAATTATTGTAAATAGTGCCTGACGTGTAACAACGCGTTATTCTACAGTCATGCATTTACAGACTTCAGTTTGAATTACTTTGGGAGCAGCGTTCACTGGGGTGTTCATTTACAAATCAACCGTTTACGGAATCGTGCCCTTATTATGACAGTTGATAATTTATAAAGTAAAAAAAACAAACAACATAGACTGAAAAAAGTTCAAATGGTTCAATATTACTTATCACTGCTGTTAAGGTGAGCATTTGCCTATGCAAAGATTTCTAAATATCTATTTTTCAGTATTAAAAAAATCCAAGAATATTACGAGTATTGTATTTTCGACCCCTGAACCCTGTTTAATGTCAAATGTAAAATCTCTTGATGCATACAAATTTTAACATTGCATTTAATAATAATAATAATAATAATAATAATAATGTCTTATGATAGAAAGATGAGCGATTATTCAGACGATTACTTATCATTATTATTATTATTATTATTATTATTAGGGCATGTTTAAAACTAAAACTTTCTTTGTCAATAAATAACGTTGTGTCATCAAAAAACAACAACATGCCTGTGCTTATTTAAGATGAGATCTGATTTGATTAGATCATCATAAGTTATATGCATTCAATCTGATTCTAATAAGTTGACAGCATTCAATTTGATTCTAATAAGTTGAGAGCATTCAATCTGATTCTAATAAGTTATCTGCATTAGGTCTGATTCTAATAAGTTGAGGGCATTCAATCTGATTCTAATAAGCTGACAACATTGAATCTGATTCTAAGTGATTGAGAGTATTCAATCTAATTCTAATAAGTTGAGAGCATTCAATCTGATTCTAATAAGTTGAGAGCATTCAATCTGATTGTAATATGTTATATGCATTCAATCTGATTCTAATACGTTGAGAGCATTCAATGAGATTCTAATAAGTTGACAGCATTCAATCTGATTCTAATAAGTTACCAACATTCAATCTGATTCTAATAAGTTGAGAGCATTCAATCAGAATCTAAGAAGTTGACAGCATTCAATCTGATTCTAATAAGTTGAGAGCATTCAATCTGATTCTAAGAAGTGGACAGGATTCAATCTGATTCTAATAAGTTGAGAGCATTCAATCTGATTCTAATAAGTTGACCGGATTCAATCTGATTCTAATAAGTTGACTGCATTCTATCTGATTCTAATAAGTTGAGAGCATTATATCTGATTCTAAGAAGGTGACAGGATTCAATCTGATTCTAATAAGTTGAGAGCATTCAATCTGATTCTAATAAGATGAGAGCATTTAATCTGATTCTAATAAGTTATCTGCGTTCAATCTGATTCTATTAAGTTATCTGCATTCAATCTGATTCTAATAAGTTGAGAGCATTCAATCTGATTCCAGTAAGTTGAGAGCATTCAATCTGATTCTATTAAGCTGACAGCATTCAATCTGATTTTAATAAGTTGAGAGCATTCCATCTGATTCAAAATAAGTTATCTGCATTCAATCTGATTCTAATAAGTTATCTGCATTCAGTATGATTCAAATAAGTTATCTGCATCAATCTGATTCTAATAAGTTGAGAGCATTCAATCTGATTCTATTAAGTTGACAGCATTCAATCTGATTTTAATAAGTTGAGAGCATTCAATCTGATTCTAATAAGTTATCTGCATTCAATCTGATTCTAATAAGTTATCCGTATTCAATTTGATTCTAATAAGTTATCTGCATTCAGTCTGATTCTAATAAGTTGAGAGCATTCAATCTGATCCTAATAAGTTGAGAGCATTCAATCTGATTCTAATAAGTTGAGAGCATTCAAACTGATTCTAATAAGTTGACAGGATTCAATCTGATTCTAATAAGTTGAGAGCATTCAATCTGATTCTAATAAGTTATCTGCATTCAATTTGATTCTAATAAGTTGAGAGCATTCAATCTGATTCTAATAAGTTGAGAGCATTCAATCTGATTCTAATAAGTTGACAGCATTCAATCTGACTCTAATAAGCTGACTGCATTCAATCTGATTCTAATAAGTTGACAGGATTCAATCGGATTCTAATAAGTTGAGAGAATTCAGTCTGATTCTAATAAACTGAGAGCATTCAATCTGATTCTAACAAGTTATCTGCATTCAGTATGATTCAAATAAGTTATCTGCATCAATATGATTCTAATAAGTTAGCTGCGTTCAATTTGATTCTAATAAGTTGAGAGCATTCAATGAGATTCTAATAAGTTGACAGCATTCAATCTGATTCTAATAAGTTGAGATCATTCAATCTGATTCTAATAAGTTGACAGTATTCAATCTGATTTTAATAAGTTGAGAGCATTCAATCTTATTCTAATAAGTTATCTGCATTCAATCTGATTCTTATAAGTTATCTGCATTCAATATGATTCTAATAAGTTATCTGCATCAATCTGATTCTAATAAGTTGACGGGATTCAATCTGATTCTAATAAGTTTTCAGCATTCAATCTGATTCTAATATGCTGAGAGCATTCAATCTGATTCTAATAAGTTATCTGCATTCAATCTGATTCTAATATGCTGAGAGCATTCAATCTGATTCTAATAAGCTGACAGCATTCAATCTGATTCTAATAAGTTGAGAGCATTCAATCTGATTCTAATAAGTTGAGAGTATTCAATCTGATTGTAATAAGTTGACAGCATTCTATCTGATTCTAATAAGTTGAGAGCATTCAATCTGATTCTAAGAAGGTGACAGGATTCAATCTGATTCTAATAAGTTGAGAGCATTCATTCTGATTCTAATAAGTTGAGAGCATTCAATGAGATTCTAATAAGTTATCTGCATTCAATCTGATTCTAATAAGTTGAGATCATTCAGTCTGATTCTATTAAGTTGACAGCATTCAATCTGATTTTAATAAGTTGAGAGCATTCAATCTGATTCTAATAAGTTATCTGCATTTAATTTTATTCTAATAAGTTATCTGCATTCAGTATGATTCAAATAAGTTATCTGCATCAATCGGATTCTAATAAGTTGACAGGATTCAATCTGATTCTAATAAGTTGTCAGCATTCAATCTGATTCAAATAAGTTGAGAGCATTCAATCTGATTCTAATAAGTTGTCTGCATTGAATCTGATTCTAATAAGTTGAGAGCATTCAATCTGATTTTAATAAGTTATCTGCATTCAATCTGATTCTAATAAGTTATCCGCATTCAATTTGATTCTAATAAGTTATCTGCATTCAATCTGATTCTAATAAGTTATCCGCATTCAATTTGATTCTAATAAGTTATCTGCATTCACTCTGATTCTAATAAGTTGAGAGCATTCAAACTGATTCTAATAAGTTGACAGGATTCAATCTGATTCTAATAAGTTATCTGCATTCAATTTGATTCTAATAAGTTGAGAGCATTCAATCTGATTCTAATAAGTTGAGAGCATTCAATCTGATTCTAATAAGTTGACAGCAGTTAATCTGACTCTAATAAGCTGACTGCATTCAATCTGATTCTAATAAGTTGACAGGATTCAATCTGATTCTAATAAGTTGAGAGCATTCAATCTGATTCTAATAAGTTTTCAGCATTCAGTATGATTCAAATAAGTTATCTGCATCAATCTGATTCTAATAAGTTGACAGGATTCAATCTGATTCTAATAAGTTTTCAGCATTCAATCTGATTCAAATAAGTTATCTGCATCAATCTGATTTTAATAAGCTGACAGGATTCAATCTGATTCTAATAAGTTGACAGCATTCAATCTGATTCTAATAAGTTGAAAGCATTCAATCTGATTCTAATAAGTTTACAGCATTCAATCTTATTTTATTAAGTTGACAGCATTCAATCTGATTTTAATAAGTTGAAAGCATTCCATCTGATTCTAATAAGTTATCTGCATTCAGTATGATTCAAATAAGTTATCTGCATCAATCTGATTTTAATAAGCTGACAGGATTCAATCTGATTCTAATAAGTTGACAGCATTCAATCTGATTCTAATAAGTTGAGAGCATTCAATCTGATTCTAATAAGTTTACAGCATTCAATCTTATTCTATTAAGTTGACAGCATTCAATCTGATTCTAATAAGTTGACAGCAGTTAATCTGACTCTAATAAGCTGACTGCATTCAATCTGATTCTAATAAGTTGACAGGATTCAATCTGATTCTAATAAGTTGAGAGCATTCAATCTGATTCTAATAAGTTATCTGCATTCAATTTGATTCTAATAAGTTATCTGCATTCAATCTGATTTTAATTAGTTGAGAGCATTCAATCTGATTCTAATAAGTTATCTGCATTCAGTCTGATTCTAACAAGTTGAGAGCATTCAATCTGATTCTAATAAGTTGAGAGCATTCAATCTGATTCTAATAAGTTGAGAGCATTCAATCTGATTCTAATAAGTTGAGAGCATTCAATCTGATTCTAATAAGTTGAGAGCATTCAATCTGATTCTAAAAAGTTGACAGCATTTAATCTGACTCTAATAAGCTGACTGCATTCAATCTGATTCTAATAAGTTGACAGGATTCAATCTGATTCTAATAAGTTGAGAGAATTCAATCTGATTCTAATAAGTTATCTGCATTCAATGTGATTCTAATAAGTTATCTGCATTCAGTATGATTCAAATAAGTTATCTGCATCAATCTGATTCTAATAAGTTGACAGGATTCAAACTGATTCTAATAAGTTGAGAGCATTCAATCTGATTCTAATAAGTTATCTGCGTTTAATTTGATTCTAATAAGTTGAGAGCATTCAATCTGATTCTAATAAGTTGAGAGCATTCAATGAGATTCTAATAAGTTGAGAGCATTCAATCTGATTCTAATAAGTTGACAGCATTCAATCTGATTTTAATAAGTTGAGAGCATTCAATCTTATTCTAATAAGTTATCTGTATTCAATCTGATTCTAATAAGTTATCTGCATTCAATATGATTCTAATAAGTTATCTGCATCAATCTGATTCTAATAAGTTGACAGGATTCAATCTGATTCGAATAAGTTGTCAGCATTCAATCTGATTCTAATAAGTTATCTGCATTCAATCTGATTTTAATAAGTTATCTGCATTCAATCTGATTCTAATATGCTGAGAGCATTCAATCTGATTCTAATAAGTTGACAGCATTCAATCTGATTCTAATAAGTTGAGAGCATTCAATCTGATTCTAAGAAGGTGACAGGATTCAATCTGATTCTAATAAGTTGAGAGCATTCAATCTGATTCTAATAAGTTGAGAACATCCAATCTGATTCTAATAAGTTATCTGCGTTCAATCTGATTCTAATAAGTTATCTGCATTCAATTTGATTCTAATAAGTTATCTGCATTCAATCTGATTCTAATAAGTTGAGAGCATTCAAACTGATTCTAATAAGTTGACAGGATTCAATCTGATTCTAATAAGTTGAGAGCATTCAATCTGATTCTAATAAGTTATCTGTATTCAATTTGATTCTAATAAGTTATCTGCATTCAATCTGATTTTAATTAGTTGAGAGCATTCAGTCTGATTCTAATAAGTTGACAGCAGTTAATCTGACTTTAATAAGCTGACTGCATTCAATCTGATTCTAATAAGTTGACAGGATTCAATCTGATTCTAACAAGTTGAGACCATTCAATCTGATTCTAATAAGTTATCTGCATTCAATCTGATTCTAATAAGTTATCTGCATTCAGTATGATTCAAATAAGTTATCTGCATCAATCTGATTCTAATAAGTTGACAGGATTCAATCTGATTCTAATAAGTTGTCAGCATTCAATCTGATTCAAATAAGTTGAGAGCATTCAATCTGATTCTAATAAGTTATCAGCATTCAGTCTGATTCTAATAAGTTGAGAGCATTCAATCTGATTCTAATAAGTTGAAAGCATTCAATCTGATTCTGATAAGTTATCTGCATTCAATTTGATTCTAATAAGTTATCTGCATTCAATCTGATTCTAATAAGTTGAGAGCATTCAATCTGATCCTAATAAGTTGAGAGCATTCAATCTGATTCTAATAAGTTGAGAGCATTCAAACTGATTCTAATAAGTTGACACGATTCAATCTGATTCTAATAAGTTGAGAGCATTCAATCTGATTCTAATAAGTTGACAGCATTTAATCTGACTCTAATAAGCTGACTGCATTGAATCTGATTCTAATAAGTTGACAGGATTCAATCTGATTGTAATAAGTTGAGAGCATTCAATCTGATTCTAATAAGTTATCTGCATTCAATCTGATTCTAATAAATTATCTGCATTCAATCTGATTCTAATAAGTTATCTGCATTCAATCTGATTCTAATAAGTTGAGAGCATTCAATCTGATTCTAATAATTAGTTGCCAGCATTCAGTCTGATTCTAATAAGTTATCTGCGTTCAATCTGGTTCTAATAAGTTATCTGCATTCAATCCGATTCTAATAAGTTATCTGCGTTGAATCTGATTCTAATAAGTTATCTGCATTGAATCTGATTCTAATAAGTTGAGAGCATTCAATCTGATTCTAATAAGTTGGGAGCATTCAATCTGATTCTAGTAAGTTGAGAGCATTCAATCTGTTTCTAATAATTAGCTGCCAGCATTCAATCTGATTCTAATAAGTTGAGAGCATTCAATCTGATTCTAATAAGTTATCTGCATTCAATTTGATTCTAATAAGTTGATAGCTTTCAATCTGACTCTAATAAGTTATCTGCATTCAATCTGATTCTAATAAGTTGACAACATTTAATCTGATTCTAATAAGTTATCTGCATTCAATCTGATTCTAATAAGTTATCTGCATTCAATCTGATTCTAATAAGTTGAGAGCATTCAATCTGATTCTAATAAGTTGACAGCATTGATTCTAATAAGTTGACAGCATTCAATCTGACTCTAATAAGCTGACTGCATTCAATCTGATTCTCATAAGTTGACTGCACTCAATCTTGTTCTAATACTTTGTATGTATTCAGTGTGAACCTGATAAGTAGACAGTATTCAATTTGTCCGTTTCACAAAAGCGGAGCTATGAACAGATGTTTTGAATACACCCCACCCCCACCCCCCTCCAACCCTGCCAAATAATTTGAAGGTACTTAACAGCAGGACGCATGCTAGATTATTTTTAGACTGTTTATCTACTTAAGGTTAAATGAATAGTATGCGTGTAGGACTGGTATGTTGACCTACTATCCTTTTATTTAAATGGATCTGTCTAGTTCCGGGATTTCTAGGAATTGCTATGTCTATTTATAACATGTTAGCAACTTGGTTTTTTGTTTACGGAACAGTAACAAAGGAAGGTTATTTAATACCGAGGCAGTTGGAGTGCCACTCTGACACACAAACATATCTTAACTTGGACTTATCCGATGGTAAGATTCGAAACCTTCATCTTTCGCTCGTGAATCCGTGCATTAGTATAAGTGCATGAAAATAAATTATGTGTAATTCTCACGCGTATGCTGTAGAGATGGACAACACGAACATTTTTTTACCGCGGTATACAGAGGTATTTCTGAACTTACCTTGATACATACCACGCTATACCGCAATTATATTAGGGACCAACAATTCAGTGTTCTGGGGCATGGGCCTGACACCTTTTTTTTTGGTATAATTTATGTCTGTCGATAATTGGAACAATCATTTTCTTCTGATTTATAGCAAAATAACATATTAGATCCAATATATTATTTGGAAAACATATTAATTATATTGAGATAAAAGAAAAGAAAATATTTCAGCTCAAAAGAAAACCACGGTCCCACCCATCCCCACCCCGAAAATTAAATGGCCAACACTTTATAGTAGATGAATTTGCAATGTGTATAAAAGTTGAAATTTCAAAGCTGTAAGTAAAGTGGGAGGATTATGTTTACACTCTAGATGATACTGTTAAAGACATCGTGCTGACATTCAAGAGCCTATTGATGAAAATGGAAATGTCGATAATGAAGCAAACAATTTACTAGCTACACAGTTGGTACAATAGGGAGAGTAGTAAATATAAAACACACTTACTAAACAACCGAGAAAATATTTAGTGGACTTGAGAAAATTACGTAAATGTTAAGGAGGAAACGCTCTCGAAAATCGTAGTTGATTCGCAGCCTAACAATGGAATACATATACTTAACACATTTACATATGCTAGTAAATAACTAAAACACGACATGCGCTTTTCTTTTTTTCTTTTAATCCGAAATATTTCCGAAAGTTGACTTCTCAGGAATATATTTCACAACATTCCATTTGGCTATCGCGTTGGCATATATGACACGTGTCAAACGTGGTTAAAAGATCATAAATATATCGACAAAACTGCATGTGTTCCGAGTGGGCAGATATTACGAATTTGATGCAGCATAGGAATATGTCGAGGCCTTCAGGCCGACACGTATATTCCTACGCCAAATGATTTTTTTCTCCGACTCGGAACAAAACACTTGTGTGGTATTTGTATTTATTGCATATCCCTTTTATTGTCACAACATTCTTTTCAATTTTTGCAATGTATAATTTAAAAATATGAATTAGGCATTTAGCGTCTTATGAAGGATATTGTACAAACTCTGTAAAATCCCCATGTGGTGTACATAACCTAGGCTAAGCCTAGATATATACTTTGCAGCTGTGTCATCCGTCTTTCTGCATTGATGAGATGGTGATTTACTCATTAACTTTGAATGTTTCAAGAATGTTGTTTGGGATATAAGAACTGATTTAAACTGCAGTCATAGGCAAGTGGATTTTCCCTCTCTTTTCTCTAATGGAACATAGGTTTAACAGGAGTAAGTGACCCTTTCTTCATACACCATACTTTATAAATACACACACTCTACTTCGAAGCAAATTTCAGGGCAAATTTGACAGAATAACAATAATTAGATACATTCAATCTTATACAAAAGCTCATTCATTTGCAGTACTTTCAAACTTTCTATTTTTATGTTTTTATTGCAAGAAATTATTCATGCATTGAACTTAAAATGATAATTTAAACATACACTTTTAACAAGAAGAAGATTCGATCTCTTTCTAACATGCGGACTAGATTTGTGACAATCATTTGGATATTTTTTAAGAAACAAAATTCTAAACACTATTGTTCTGTTTTCATCTCTTTATTTTCTACTTGAATAGTAGCAAGACTTTTAAATATAAACAAACATACAATTCACAGCGTTTGTGCAATAATGAAGAAGTCTCAACAACAATATTGCGACATTACAACAAGATGTAATTCTTCTAAATTTGCGTCACTGTGGGAACAGCTGCTCCTCTCTGTGATACGTCTATCCGTATGTAGCAAATGGTTATAAGTTTTATCCTCATATTTACTAAACACATTCGACTTCTCGGTAATTTTGATAGAAAAATTGTAAGTCCCTCAACTTAAACTTGCCGCTTAAAGATATATATGTTTAAACTCCGAAGCTGAAATGGAGTTTTGCTAAGTTTGGAATTTTCGATAATTTTCATTGAGGAATGTCTCTTAGGAATCATTCACGGGGTAACGTTTTCTCCAAACTTGGGGCATTTCTAACCGTGCCTTGAATATTAGCATAACTCCCTGACTCTGTCTTACCTTGTCTGGATTTCTAAAAATTTCAATACAAGATTTCATTGGCAAAGTACTTGTTCTCTCTTTGCTCTGTGTCTCTCTCGGTCTGTCTGCCCCCCCCCCCCTCTCTCTCTCTCTCTCTCTCTCTCTCTCTCATGTTTGGTGTCACTCTGCACACCAGCTTCATCTGAGAACTCACTGTAAAGCATTCTGTCCAAAATATTGTTCTCCACGTCAATTATTTTCTCTGCATAGATACCGTGAAATGCACATAAACTACTCATTGTTTCTTACTGTACTCTCCCATCATCCCCGGCGGCAAGAGCAGCCATTTTCACCAAATGTGACTGCATTTATCTAAATTACAAACGTGTTTTGGCATTTGATAATAGCTTAAAACGTATAGCAATAAATCATTCTGGTTGTTTTATAAGTCGACTATTACTGAATATTTCAAATTGTAAAAGTATTTCCAGGCTGGGTTTTGCGATACGGAAATTTTAGGTATGCAATACTTGAATCATAGATTGAACATCTGTATTGCACACCAGGTCAGTCATGTAAGATTAAATAGGTATGTAGCAAAATAATATGTCTAATATTCACCATTAATTTTTGACAGATACAACCAATTTGTAAAAAAAATGTGTGTGATTTGGATTTTTAACGTAGCTTTAACAATCTTTCAGTCATGCCGCTACGATGTCTGCAGTGTGGCAGTTTATGGTGATGTCTAGCACTGGGGCATCATGCCGCAGACATGTAGCATGATGTCCCACCCAGTCACATTATCCTGACACCAGGTCGACCAGTCCTAACTCTAACCTCTTAATGCTGAACGCCTAGCGAGGCAACTGTTAGTACCATTTTTATGTCTTTGGTATGACTCGGCCGTGGTTCGGACCTTCGACCTCCCGCAATTTGTAAAAAGAAAGTTAATTTGTTGAACTATTTTGTCATGAATAATTAAAACACGATGTTAATATCATTCAAGTCGTAACAAGAATTTCTGTACATTCCTTACTGACGGAAACTACCGACGTCCCGGTACAGTGAAAAGTATCGTGGTACGTACCACTGGAAAAAAAAAAAAAAAACCCTCGGTAAACCGGTGTACCGGTAATACCGCGCACCTCTAGTGTGCAGGAGTTTCTGAATACCGTATGTACACGCTCATAAGAGTTCAACTGCAAACCGCACAGACCCAGATCTGTCATCGCATAATGCGCAGGCAGATCTGTATCTCTGCAGTTTATTAGGACAAACAACATAGACCCTGAGCTCAGGAGCATTATACTAAGGCAGATCAGGATCTTTGTTGTTTGCAGTTTGACTCGACTTACAAGTGAATACATATGGTTCATTCGGGATGTATCAAAATCAGTGAGAGTTTCTGCATACCGTCAGTACTCGCCTATAAGATAAGTCAAACTGCAAACTGCACAGACCCAGATTTGCCGTCTCATAATGCGCCAGCAGATCTGGCTCTGTGAAGTTTGTAAGGAGTAATCTGTAGAACAAACATGATGGAACATGATCTACAGGCTCATTATGATACAGCAGATCACGATCTTTGTTGTTTGCAGTATAACTCGACTTACAAGCGAGCATACACCGTACTTGTGCTAAGAGTCTTTCTTATGTGAACTTAAAACTCGTTAAGCTTATTAATATCTGCAAACGCAGAACTCCGATTATTTAAAAAAAAACGAGTTCTTGCAAAGACGCCGATTCTAAAATGTAAATAAATAAATTGACGTAGCTATATCAGGCACATTACTTTCATTTCATCAGTACCAAATAGCACAGAAAGACTTTTCATAAACATTCCTGTTCCCTGATGCAAACTAGGGGCGAAATATAAGAACGTAATTTGTCTCTGTAGTTATTAAAAGAATAACTAACAAGAACTAGAGTAGCATAGCGTGATAAAAGGGTAGCCAGAAGAGCCCCCATGGATATATAATACTGATGGATGGGGGTTCTGAGCCACTTTAAAAAGGGGGGTTCTTGTCTGCTCCGACCTATAGGAAAATGGGGGTTCTAGGCCACCTTTATCACTACGTGATAAAAGAGTGGTCAGAAACGTCTCCCATGGCTGTATACTACGGATATGGAGGGTTCTGAGTCACTGGGTCTTTTTTGTCCCTGGGAAGGTCACTGTGTTAGAGATATGCTGTTGTAATAGAATGTCTCTTTTGTGTTATCCCTGGAGTCTAGACATGCTGGGACTGAGTGAGGAGAGCAATGATCCAGTGTTTGAAGAAAGTGAGGAGGAGTCTCAGGAATGGCTGAAGCGTGTGAAGGAGTTGTTAGTGTATGCTAATAAGGATCTGAGTTATGTGCCTGAGATGATTTATTGTGAGGAGAGTGAAGAAGAGGAGAACGAGGAATGGGTGAAACGTAGTCATAGTCATCAGCGTCCGATGTACCGGTACAATCAGCAATACTACATCAAGAATAAGCTGAAGCGTTTTCATCTGTCAGAGCCTCAGCGATTTGAGTTTTATTATTGGCTGAATAAGGTGATTCGAGTTCAGCTTGTAGGTCGTGCGAAATTCATAAAATTTGAGTATGTGTTTAAGCGCATCTTTAAGAAGATGGGTCTTCACGAGCATGCAGCGAAATGTAAGTCCGTCTCTGGAAAGAACCTAGGTGAGTAGTATGATAAGATTATTTCAGAGGCTTTGTCTGATGCGCACTAGTCAAAGAGGCCGTGGGAAAATCGTTCAGGATAGCCAAACCACTTGACGAGCGATTTTTTTCCCTTTCTTAGAGAAGAGCTTTTCGACTCTGAAGTCGTCCTGTTTGTTTTTGTTTAATTCCTGCTCGCAAATAGAACCTTGGATGGGTTCTCCTGGGGAGTTCTTTAGCGTGTAGGTGATTGGAATGTTTTTTGAATGGTATCGACGACGAAAACTTCTTCAGTCCAGTTATAGGTGTATCCCTTTTCGAATGTGGTTTTTTGGTCTGCTGATTTTGACGTGATCACCTACTTTGAATTTGGATCTAAAAAATAAGGCGTCTGTGATTGTTGTTTTTTGTCAGTCGAAGAGGTTTCCGTTAATGTAATTTTAATGCTGCGGTGCCAGATGTGATTGTATTGGTCAACGATTTCTGGCACAAAATCTAAGTATCAGTTGGTGTTATCGTTGGTAAATCTCTTCCACATGCGATTTTTGAGAGTTCTGTTAAACCGCTCTACGACTGTCACTTTGATTTGATTGTGTGTGCTGTACAAGAAAATATTATTTTGTTGAAGCCAATCTGAGACGATTTTGTTATAAAATTCACTACCATGATCTGCCCATAATTTATTGGGCTTTCGTGCACCTAAAATGCGATCAAACGCTTCAACAAGAGAATTTCCTATTTTGATTTTGAGAGGAACTACCCACGCATATTTGCTGAACACATCGATGACCGTCATGATATATTTGAAATGATCGTTTTACGCGCTGTAATCTCTCATGTCGACGATATCTGCCGACCATATATCTACTGCCGCGACCTCTATGACTCTGGGTCGTGGAAAATGCTTGCGCGCTGGTTTATGCAGTTCTTCTGCGAGAACTTTCAGTTCCTAAAGATCTTCTGCTGACCTTTTAATTTTATCTGGCACGCCTATGCCTAACTTATGTTTGGTGCCAGTGATGCTCCGCGCAAGAGCTCGGTCTACAAATTCTCTGAAATTGTTTAGCTTGAATGTTTTCAAGTCCCTCAGTCGATCGCATCCCGCTTTATCGTCGGGATGATATCGGTAACAGATATCATGGTGCATCGCAATGGCATCGACACCGTTGTAGGGTTCCTGACCTGATCGTGTCCATCTAGTTGTTGTTCTAAGGGATTCCATAGCCTTGTATATTTATGTCCTGGCAACGTCCATCCTTCACAAGGTCTGGGAAGTTTTCCGATCAGGGCATGGACATCCATGGCATCCCCGAGAATTTGTCGATGTCCACATCCTTTACAGTCTCCCACGCACAGATTTCTTTCCAAGCGAAGGTCTTCGCAGCTCGTATCGAGCTCGCAGTATTTGCAATTATGCATGTGGTATACAAAGTCGTCACACTAAGCTTAACCGGCGACGAAGTGTGTTTTTTTAGACCCACACACAGCACACTTCGACTTGATCATGCGGCGATAATTTTGGGTGACCACCTCGACGGGGTCGACACTCCCCGTTTTGGCTTTACACTTCAGGCACTACGAGTTCATGGTTGTTGTTATATTAGGAGTTGATATTATTTTGGAAGCGATAATACCGTCTCGGCTGGGGATTGTCCTTTATGCATGCCCTGGATGTAATCGACACAGTACCATCCACAAGTGCTATCGCCGACATTTTGAAGTTGTAACGATTTGTACACCGCTCCTTTATGCGCTGTGTGGAGATATCGCACGACTTCTTCGGGAGGAGGTAACCCAAACGAATCGAAATACTCCACATCGTCCGAATGAGGATGGTTGACGATGGCCACCCAGTGTGTGCCCTGCTCATCGTAATAATTTTGCAGCTTAATGACGCAGCTCTCGTCGGAGGTGATCTGTTTAGGAAGTTGATATTTAGAAGAGACTCCTCTGAAACGGGGAACGCTGGATCCTAAGAGATTCTTCAGATCTAAGTTGCTTAAGACCTTTTTTTTCTCTTTACCTTGCCACGCGTGGCTCCTGGCAGTTGGAGTCCTTTTCCGATGCCGAGCAATCCTGGCAGTAACGTTCCAGCGATTCCTGCTAACAGAAGTGCGATAAATCACCCTTTGTTGGACAGTTGAAAGAGAGACAAGTTCAGAACGAGACCTTTCCCAGCTGTTTTATGTTCAGCGACAAAAGTTGCTTGACGATGGGTCAACATGATCCGATCGGGTCCGATGAGTGCCGACGTTTTCAGTCGGATGGAGGCATGTCTTTTTTCTGCTGGGGGGGGGGGACAGCTTGACTTTGACTGGAACGTACGACATGACGTTATATGAAATGCTATTATTTTTTTCGTGGTTTGCGACGATTGGAGTAGCTAAATGATCAGGTCACGATGGCTCGTTTTTGTCAAGCTCTTCCATAAACTTTATTTCCTCGACACATGACTGCCTTTTGAGTAGCTCCAGTGATGGTTCCCGTGGCTGCGGAGAGTCCTAACGGTGCAAGGATGGAAGCAAATAACTTGGGAACCATGGTCTTGACGAAGGGAAGGATGACGGTGGCAATGGAGCCACCCTCGCGTCTATACAAGGATATTCTCTTTTCCATTGAGCACGTTCAGCGTCATGAATCTGTCTGAGGTGACCATCGCATAGCAGAAGTAATTGGGATCACCAGCCTCATTACTGATTGCACACCGACCTTTCAATCCAGGTCCTGTAAAATTCTTTCGGATCGATCGCTGAGGATCCTGGTTACTTTTTGAAGAGCATGTTTATCCTCCCTAGACAGATCTGTGGGCATCGCTGTCGCGGTCGGTGAATGAGTGGTCACTGGCATGGTTTTGCTGGCTACATTTTGTCCTACCGCCGTTCCCTCAGCAGAGGCTGCTCCCGTGGCTCTCGCATCGGCTACCTTGAGAGCAATGGGTGCGAATTTGGTGGCAATGTCTGGAAGGGCTGCTCGTACGTAAGAAAACAGCGTGCATAAAAATCTACCTACGATTTTACCTCGATGTACGCATGAAGGTTTCGTCGTTGCTTTATTTTATCAACGAACATGTTTTTATTCCGCTGAGTCTCACGTGTAGGTTATAGGTGATTCTTTCGTTATTGTTATCGACGGCATTTCTGGATTGATCTGTCAACCACATGATAATTTCCGATATCGTGTATTTGTTCGCGATGGAATAGTAAATGAAAGGATTAGGAAGAATTTGAATGAGTGAGCCCGGAGGCACGTTAATCGAGATGGAATAAATCACGTTGGAAGCTGATCCCACAGAAGGCAACGATCCCTGAGCAAGCGAGCAGTTGATGAGGAGGCTATTGACGTCGGTGATATTGACGGGCAGATCTCCTTCGTACACTCCATTTTGGGTCAGAGAAGTCTCCGCGCTAAACCCAAGGAGGGATCCGATCAAGCGAGCGATGTCGAATCGCACGATGTAATTTCCCGAGAGGGTGATTCGAGTACGAAGCGTAGAGTAATTGGTTTCGATTCTAATGTTGGTCGAGACCTCTCCGTTCGCGGTGATCAGTCGGGAAATTTGCGTAGCGATATCGGTGATGTTGTATCCGCTGCGAGAGATCGTGATCTTTTTTTGTTGAAGTGCGACTACATACAAAAACCGATTGTTCCTGATTTCGGCGGAGATTAAGGCAATTTCGTACGACGATTGCTGGTTGAGTTGCAGCCGAGGGTTATACTTCACTGTGGACTTGACCGATTTCGAATCGAACAGCAGCGTGGTATCAATTAGAGCCATTCTATATCAAGTCCTCGTATAAAATGCGATACTGATCCAAGGTCACCAGCTATTGATCCAGAAGATGACTGAGGATCTCTACCATCTCATTATCGATTTCCAACCCGACATTTCCCATTTGTTTATAAGCGATGAGCAGCTTGAGACGCGAGACGTTCTCGGCGGGAATGTGAAAGTAGCGGATGCTGCCACCACGGAGTCCTTATCCCTTTTTGCTTGATTCAGACATATTTGCAGTAATAAAAGGATATCTTGTGAACCTCAAACTGTCGTAAACCATCTTTTTTCCTCTTCTGTCATGGTTTCAAACTCCTCACGACGTATTGGATGGGTTTCCTTTACCCACTCGTCGTAAACCCTCTTTTTTCCTCTTCAGTCATTGTTTCAAACTTCTTAAAATGCTTATCCCACTCCTCACGATTTTTTTTTTGCTACATCATGAGTAACGCTTAAATTTAATGACTCTTCATGAATCTTCTTTCTTAGTACTCTCACAAGACTGATATGCTGCTCTTCTGTTAATTTTGCAGGGGATGACTCCGTCTCTGGATCGGTTTGTTCTTTCGGCCGAGTAAACTCTAATCCTGAGGGAATGGAGGAAGTGCAAAAAGATGGAAGTTTCTTCCCTAAGGGGTAGTAACCTATGAGCTTTTTCTTGTGATCTCACACGTTATTTTGCTATTTTAACCAGCTCTCTGTAAGTCAGCTTCTCTGACTCTTCTTTCAACTTCCTTTGATCTCCTTAGTGCGAGGTTTAAAAACAAGTTCTACCTGTTCTTTGTAAAACTTCTTTCTTTCCTCCTCGATCCATTTTGCATGTTCTTCCTCCGGATCTTTGGCCACTTTGTTTCTTGTAGACTTTGTAGATTCTTTCATAGGTTGTCTCGTGAGCGTTGGAAGATGTGACATCTCTACGGCCCCTCCATAAGCCTTTTCTCTGAGTTTGCTTCCTCCTGCAGGGTATCTTTGTACTCTCTTAACTGGTCTACCAATTTTAACATGCGTTCCTTTTCAACCCCGTCCATTTTCGCTCTGGCAGAGGTACCATAACTCTGAGTGACGCTGTTCAGTATTCTGTAAGCTGCAAGAGCGTTGAAGAAATCGTTTGCGTAGGACGACGTGGGTTTGACGAGTTCCTTCATGATGGGAAAATTGACTTCTACAAATTTTTCTATCCACACGATATTGGGTTTATCAGGTCGATCCCTAAACTTAAGCGTGCTGGACATAGAGGCATACACCTCATCAATCCTCTTAATTTCACTTTTTCTTTCTTCACATCTGGATATGGGTTCCATCATTTCCTTCTTTTTTCTCTTCTCTTCTGCTTGTTGTTATGACTCGGCCTGGGCTATCATCTCTGGGACGCCAGCATTGGGCGCTGCCCTGACTAAGGCCTCCAGCAGTTCTTTCAGCTGTTGCTGAGTTGATTTGAGCGTGTCCAATAAATGATCTTGCTTGACATCGTAATTCGTTTTGGCCTCTTCGAGTTTGGTCAGAATGGGCTTAAACAATTCACCAGACATATCGCGCTATGAAGAATTGTTGGCTTACTTTGTCTTCGAGAACGCGTTGACGTAACGCTGCCCGTTGGTCGATAAATGTCTTGAGGACGTCCTCGCGCTGACGACGTTTGGTGACTTTTTCTCACGACAGTGCGACCACCAAGTAGTTATACAAATCGGGCAGGTACAATTTGTCAAAGCCTTTGCGATAGCGTTCCGGGACAGTGTCCGCATCGCGATAAAAGGTCATCAAATCGTGCTTAGAACTCGATTTAGGTACATCGTAGTACGACTGAGTGAGATAAAGACTGTTACTGCGCTTGTATCGCGACAACGAAAAATACTCGCAGATTTTATTCATGTTCTCGCGGTCGACTTTAATGTCATCAAACACGATGATCTTGTGTTCATCCGAATCGAGTTCTTCTACGGGCTGGATCTTGTCAGGATCGGCTAGGGTGAAGACGTCTCCTGCCATGGTATTTCCGAACTCGTGCAGTGTTTGGTACTTGTCTTGATGAGGATTAAGTATGTAAATCATGACGCGATCGTATTTGAGAATGTTATTGAGCAGGAGATTCAGAAGGGGATTGGTTTTACCCCGACCGGTCGGACCCACGATCATGTAATGGCAATCCGGCATCAAAAAATGATGTGGATGCTCTTCTGTTTTTCTTTCGTGTTGAGGTTAATGATGTTCATGTTCTTATAATTCACCATGTCGTACACGTCTTTTAGTACTCTGATCTGAACTGGAAGTAGTTCTTCTTCGGATGAATTGGACAAGAAAGTCAACCGCTCTGGAGATGCCATGCAGGGCCATCTCAACATGAGTGGTCACAGTCTCACCAATCTCGTAGATGTGGGTTATCCATCTCCGGACACCAATGCTGCACGCTGATCTCACGTGAACCTACTTACGCAGACCAAATTATCGTTGGCGGGTGGAACGATGATGGGAAATATCAACATGGGTGAGATGAGCTCGTACGGACTTCCTTCGGCGGCGGATGTGTCTTTTCAACCCGTGAGAGATGCCGATTTCGAGGTAGCCTTGGATGGAAAATAGGATAAAACGGGTGGTTCCGTCTCAGGAAATGTGCACGTGGCTTGCACGTTTTCCATAGCAGGCCAGGTCACGAGCGATCTGGTGATGGCGTCTCCGATTTCTGGAACCACGTCTCAAAATTCCAGACGTGTGAGGGTGTACAGCGGACTCAACACGAGAGCGACCATGGTCAATCACTTTGGAACTTCAGATCGTTCCCTCTGGATCGATAGAGAGGCGAGTGGAAATTACCCTCCCATCACGGCTCAAACCGTAGAAGGATTTCGCGTCAACAACTCGAGTTACTGCTCTTTGGTAGAGATCAGTGATAGTCAAATTAGTCTGTACAGAACGACATCTGTGCAAAACCAAAAGCTGTATGGACTTCCTGCTACGTGGCCGATCACGGATAACACTCAAGCGATTTCGTATTCTCAGCTAACTTTTATGAAATACTAAATTATCCACGACGGGTGGAACACTCACTGGAACTCTCACCGAGGTAGAGGGAGTTAAAATGGTAGTGATGGATTATTCAACCGCAGCCAACAACGAAGTATCTACAAAAATGTACATGGACATGCCCCGTGTCAGAAACAATGTGGGATATGTTCCAATTCTCTCTGGAAACACGGATAATAGCTATTTACTTTGGATGATCTCGTTTAGATCATCTACAATCTCATATAGAGCATGGCGGAAATGGTTCGCATCGCTACGGTGCTGTACCAGTTGCTGTTCGACGATACTTATAGACAGGATACGTCGCACGCTGACAACGGACAGCATGTGCTTAAGCGGGCCACGGGAGTGTATGTGGAGTTGAAGGAAATGAGAAACGGGGGTAAATCATCCTTGGAAGAGGCTCACGAGAGATGGAAACATTACCAAGTGAAACGGTCTCATCTGTCTGTAGGGCACATGCGACAACAGCAGCCCAGAGAATCCATCGTTCGATACTGGACGGTCTTTAAATTTTGTAGCGATCGAGAGTCAACGTGGTTAGTCAAAACCATCGAAGGCATCGTCCAGAATATCATTCACAAATTACATGCAGACCTCGTGGACACCATCGTGAGAACAGGCAACGTCAAACGACGACGGTTTGGTAGAAAGGAAGACGACGAGGTCCACAAAAAATATCACGGCTGCATGAACAAAAAAGTAGTCTCCCGAAAACACTTTCACGGCAATCGAACCTTTCTTGGGTCTATCAACAAACGTAAGTTTTCAGCAGGTGGGTCTGTAATATAAACACGTGGACACGAGTATGGCTGTGACGGCACTCGACGAACGTTCCCTCTGGTAGAGGTGATGAAGTCACCAGTGATGAGGCTCCAGTTTTGACAACGACCATAATGTGCTTAAGCAGGCCACGGGAGTGCTTGCGAAGTTGAACGAGGTGAGAAACGCGGGTAAATCATCCTTGGAAGAGGCTCACGAGAGATGGAAACATCATGCAGTCGTGATCTTTTTAATAACAACAAGGCTATGGAAGCGTGCATGGGAAGATCGATCTCGATGTGGCTGAGGAATCCTATGCGTATTTAGACAATCTTCACCCAGACGAAATTGTGTAAAAGTTGAGTAGTGTTTTTAGAAAGGAAGTGTTCTTCCACGAGAACACTTTGTCCATGTTCCGAAGGCATCTCAGGAACTTTGGGATAAGACAAACGACCGAGAAAAATATCGAAGTATACATTGGAGTTCGTGGGCTCACAGAGAATGAGATTTTATGTTTTCAGCTATAAAAGACTTTGAAAAAGTCAATCTCAACGTAGAAAAAATCGTTCTGGCGTATTATTATCTCTACATGTATCGTCAAAGATAGCTTCCAGGTATGAGATGTTACATGCCATCGAATCACAGCAATATCTAGACCATGTGGAACTGGAAGCGTCTCCTGGTACGCTGTTTGACTTCGTGAGGTTAAATCAGCTGCAAAAAAACACAAAAGTCTTAAATATATATCCACTGTGGCTCGTGCGAGAAAAGGCTTCTAAGATGGACGATGATCAAGTGAACGTGCACATTAAATTATTAAAGGAAAACTTGACACAACTTGAACTGAATGAAATCATCCTCGACTTCAACCACATCGACGAAAACTTATCGTCGGAGCACCTTTGCGAACTAGAATTGTATCACCGCTATTACCACCGACGAGTATACGTGTGCAAACATGCGTACCGACGTTACAAGCTCATCATGATAGTGATTTCAATGATTCCTCTTGTCGTGAAGGTCACAGGTGTGATCTCTACGCGGGTGATGTCTCATCTGATGATGTTGATTTTGTCCGGAGCTGGACTGGTCATGCAGACCCTGATGAAACGCCTCGAGCCACGATTGGAGGCCAAAAAAACCCCCCAAAAACTATCACCAAACAAGCCATGCTATCCTATCAGAAAATGCTCAATAAAATCCGATCGTGGACATGGTAGGAAACAAGTGCGGGCTGACGCAACTAAGCCTATTCGAAAAGTATTATGACCAAAAATAAGAAACCTAATTCTATAAAAAATGTCTGACGATGACAAGGTTTATGCGACTGACGTGATCTTTCATCACCCCGAAGCGCTCCATGAAGCCATCGTGACGGTATTATGAAATAATGTTTCTGTGACGCTCGAACTGAGGCTGACCAAAACACAAGGAGTAGCGCGCGGACAGGCATTACTCACTCAAGATCAACGTGCGGGGTTATCCCGAGACAGCGTAGTGAGGATCTTCTACGATGAACATCTGATCAGGTAGCACTGCATGCGATGTATGAGTGACAAAACGCGTAAAAGATCTTAAAATTATCTTTGTATAGATCGAGGACGTAGAGATGACTGATGGCGTGGTGGTTCAGACGCGATATCTCACCTATGTCCTCTTGAAAAATCGAAAAGATCTCGAGGATTACATCGTGAATGCGTTCCATCTCAACGTAGACATCAACGTGTCTCTCTGACTCACCTAAGTCGTGGGAATAGGAACCGATCTCGTATTGCTCACGGCGGCTCAGCAGAAGGAGCTCTGGCACGCTCAGCATCGTCTACGATAAGGAACTCCTTTTCAAGCATTGCATCTCTTGCATGCATCGACAAGAACTCCTCAAGTAAAAACAATTGTCAAAACATAGTTCTTGAAATATTTTTTTGCTATCCGTCAGGCCTTATCTCTAAGTTGCACAGCGGATTATCCGATTTATCTCAGTTGAGATGAATGAATGAATATCTGATGAGAACCACTCCCCGATGAGCTTTAAACACAAAACGATGACGGTACAAGGTATCCCTCACTCCATGGACAAACTCATAATCGATGTAGTAACCAGTAGTACTAAACTTCACCACATGCCTAATTTTAGTGCCTACGCTACGCACCTCTACTCCCGTGTTAGCTTCATAACGACTAAAGACGGGAGGCACTTTCCACAATACTGTTTCCTGAGTCATGTTTACTCTTGATCAGAAAATCGTTGAACAATGCTGAATGGTTTTGAGGTCTCTGGGTAGTTCTCGGTTTTTCGTAGAAATATTTAAAAGCTCTCATGTTTCATGCACCGCAGCTCTGACACACTTGTAGCTGACCTCGAACACCTTCCTGGCAACCTAATCAGGGTTTCATTCCTGGACTTTCACGCTTGATAAGAGCATGATGCTGCGTGCAGTACTCTCTCATGCATAACTTGTTGCACTTTCCGTGCTGCCCTGAGGTAACCACGCACACTTATACGTCCTACGCAGAGGCATTTTGCTATATAATAGATTTAAATTTTACCACATAACAAGCAATTAAAGGAATGACAAATGAACAAGCAATTAAAAAATGAAATACGGGACTATATTATATAGCATCTCTATCATCGCAAGGATAGACTAGAATCTTGCCTAGTATCCACGTATGGCAGATCCAGGGAAAGATTTTATCCTGCGGCATGATATTGCTCGTCGACACAGGAGCATCGCTCGATCGTTGTTGTTGTTGTTGTTGTTGTAGGGTTTAACGCCATTTTTCAGCACAAGATAGGCTATACATGGCGGCCAGTATTAATGGTGGAGGAAGAACCCTGGAAAACTCCGGGAAGAACCACCGACCCACGAGAAGCTACTGGCAGGCTTTCTCACGTACCAACGTTAGCCGAGCCTGAGACTCGAACCCACGCAGACAGAGGTGAGATGGCAGTGATCCGTAACGGTGAGCGCTTTAGACCACTCGGCCACTCGGGGCCCCCGCTCGATCGTTGCAGGGTGTCCATGTACCCTATCCCAGATCGAATGCAGCTCTGCACGAGTTAATCGAACGAATCAGAGAAGACCTAAAGGCGATAAAAAAAAACCCATCCTTCACGTCGCAAGCTCGTCAACGAGTACAAGCCACTGGCGAAACGAGAGATCCTCACCAGGCAGCAGTACATTTAGTAACTACGAGAGAAATAAATAAACACGAAAAAACCCACTAAGCTTTCCAAACTTCTTCGACTTCAGCATGAAATCATGAATCGATCGCGACGAGCTGATATCGAGAAAAAACTACCGAAAATCGATCCACAAGCCCTTCAATGACAACGGGATAAGATCACGCGTCTTCCACCACCCCGACGCACTGAAAAAGTATACGGAGGTGCTGATAAAGGATTTATTTACGATCATTCCCATGTCCTTCAGCGCGGAGTCGATCAAAAAATCCTGCAGCGCATTATACAACCTACCGTAGAGAAAGAACTACGCACACACACGGTCATCAAACTTGGAGTATCTCTCAGTGTTCATCTGGTCAAGGAACACAAGATCATCGACGTGTAGATCAGAGCCAAATCGCTCATCGTGTATCGCAGTGACGATTTCAGTCACATTGTCGATGTCGCCTGGTCGTTTATTCAGCGTCGCGTCGAAGATTATCAGGAGTCAGGATCAGCATGGATCCTTGTCGGAGTCAATTCTATCTCATTTCAAACTTCCAAATTCTCACCGCTCCGTGGAAGTAAGTACGTGCCACTACCCAAGCAAATCCTAGCTACCGAAGCGTGCATCAGCGTCAAAAACAACGATGACTTCCGTTTCGTCTGGGCGATCCTCCCCGCGTTACATTCAGCTGAAGATCATGTTTATCGCGTCTACTACTACAAGCCCTATTTCGATACACTTCATACCACTGACATCACCTTTCCAACATCGGTTATAGACGTTCATAAACTCGAAGCGCTCAACGTGTTTGGACTCGATGACAAGAAGGCGGGCGATAAGCAGTTCGTGGTCTATCCCATGCTGATCTCCAGAACAGCCTCACAAAGCAGCCTCAATTTACTTTATTACCAAAACCATTTCGTGTACATCAAAGACTTCAGCCGGTTATGCCGATCTCAGTACACTCAACATAAAAATCACGGCTATTTCTGCTATCGCTGCTTACAATGCTTTCCTCAACAGCAACGACTACACGATCACGTCTCGTCAGGATACTGTCAGGAATTACAAGCTTTACTGATGTCACGAGAAGGAACACTACAGTTCGAACACCATTACAAAAAATACGCACAACCCTTTCATATCAACTTCGACTCGGAAGCCATCCTGGAAAAGTACAAGGACCCTCTCATAGTCCAGACCATTCTTGTACTCAAGTGGAACACAAACACATCCCCAGCGCGATTGGCTATAAACCTGCTGTTCAGTAGATGAGCATGTGTCCTCATCCTATCGCCAGCATCATGGTGAGGACTGAGTTCCATGGTTCTTTGAGCAACTCGTCGATAAATGGAAACGCATCCAAGCCGTACGAAAATCTCCAGCCACGTTGATTCCTCTCACACCACCACAACTACGACAGCATAAAGCGGCACAGCGATGCTACATATGCGAAGAGTACTTTCAACCTCATGATAAAAAGTCAGAGACCATTGCCATGTCACTGTACGCTATCGAGGAGCCGCTCATGATCACTGCAATCTACGCTTCAACGATCCGGACTTCTTTTCAGTCATCGCGCATAATCTACCAGGATACGATGGACATTTTATCGTGGCAGCACTCAGTCATCCACTTGTCAAACCACTTCTCGCCGAAGTGGGAACTCAAATCAAACGTATCCCCAACAATTTTGAAAAGTACATGTCGTTCTCAATTGGTCCTTTCCGATTGATCGATTCGTTTCAATTCATGTCGGCATCGCTAGAGGAACTCGCCAAAAACTGTCCTCAGTTTACTCACCTGGAAAAAAGAATTTGGTGACAAAGCGGACTTGCTCAAGCAAAAAGGTGTCTATTCATACGAATACATCCATGCGTGGTCGAGATTCGATGAAATTTCGTTCCGCGTCAAAACGCCTTTTATTCCCATCAACATCTATCAGGCATCAGCGACGACGAATACTAGTACGAATGCAAGATATGGAAAGACCTGGATTGTCAAACTCTCGGAGATTATCATGACCTGTACCTAAAAACTGACGTGCTCCACAACACAGTCCCTTCTACTGCGACGGCAATAAAAAAGTACTCGGAAAATTCAAAGATGAAATTCAGGGCATACCCATCAAGGAATTCATCGCACCTCGAACTAAAATGTACTTCATCACTATTGACGATGGCATTGTCATGAAAAAGCCAAAGGAGTAAAAAAATGTCACTGGTACAATAGTCACACACCAACATTACAGACAAGCACTACACGGACATCCACAATGCTATCCCTTGAGAACTTTCTGATCACAGCAGCATTAAATATCTACCATACTCATGCACAAAAAAGGACCATGCCCCTTTGATGATAAACGTTACTCCACCGATGGCATTAACACACTCGCTCATGGACACAAGGACACACGAGACTAAAAGAAAATAGCTAGGAAAAAAGAGCTTGGGACAAAAAAGAAAGAGCCAGTGGCTCAGGACCCCCATCATTCCGTAGTAGAGATCCATGGGGGACATTCATGACGTTGAAATATTGAATTCAAAACCTGTGAAACAACACCCATACAGAATGAACCCTCTTAAACAGGAATACTTGGAAAAGGAAATTCAGTATTTGCTGGAAAATGTCTTCATAGAGCCCAGTAAAAGTGACTGAAGTTCACAATGTATATTTGTTCCGAAACCTGATAAAACTTTCCGCTATGCACTGATTATAGAAAAGTGAACAGCGTGACTAAAACAGATTCATTTCCATTACCCAGAATCGATGACTGCATTGATAAATTTGGAAATGCAAAGTATGTCACCAAATTTGACCTTCTGAAAGGATTTTGGCAAATTCCACTGACGGAAAGGGCAAAGGAAATTTCGGCATTCGTGACTCCAGATGGACTTTTTCAAAAGAAAGTGATGCCGATTGGGATGAAGGGTTCGCCAAGTACTTTTCAACGTTTAATGAACATTATTACATCTGGTCTAGATAATTGTGATGCTTACATCAATGATGTCATCATCTACAACGACACCTGGAAAGAACATTTAGAAACAATTCGGAAATTCTATGACAGACTCACTGATGCAAGTCTGACAATTAATTTATCCAGAAGTGAGTTCTGCCGTGGTAGTGTAACATTTCTAGGACATATTGTGGGACATGGACAAGTTAAAGCTGCAGATGCTAAGGTCAAGGCTATCTCTGAATTCCTTGTGCCTGTCAGTAAAAAGCAACTGATGCAATTTTTAGGTATGGCTGGATACTATCGGAAATTTTGTTCCAATATTTCCATACTTACTGAACCCCTGACAAATTTATTGAGCCAGAAAACCAACTTTCATTGGACTGGAAAATGTCAGGAGGCTTTTCATAAGTTAAAGGCCATACTTAAAAGTGCACGATTTCTTACAGCTCCAAATTTCAGTCAATCATTTAAACTGTCTGTTGATTCAAGTGATGTTGGGGTTGGAGAAGTATTGAATCAAGAAGATATAAATGGTGTTGATCATCCAGTGTGCTATTTTTCTTAAGAAATTAAATAGGCACCAAAGAAATTATTTAACAATCGAGAAGGAATGTTTGGCTTTGATATTGGCATTACAACGTTTTGAAGTTTACATTAGTTCAGCGCCTTCTCCGATTATGTGTTTAGTGATTCCAACCCCCTTACTTTCATTGACAAGATGAAAAACAAAAATCAGAGATTATTAAGGTGGAGTTTGTTGTTACAGGAATATAATATTGACATCAGGCACATCAAGGGAAGAGACAATTTAATAGCAGATGCACTTTCCCGTGTATAGAAATATTATTTCATGTACACTTTGTATAATTCATAAAAGTTCTTATGTTATTTATTTTTAAACCTCATATATAATTAATCTGTGGTAAAAAGAAAGCTTTATTATATAGATCTTTTTCTTTTATGGGGGGGGGGGAAGTGTTATATATATATTTAATTTAATTATTTGTTTGTTAGTTTTATTTTTTTTTTATTCCAATACATGCTATTATATGGTAACTTGGTTTACTGGATTTGACATTTTCCAAAAATTCAGTTCAGTTCTGTTTGACCTGACTGTTATAATAATAGAAACACTTATCTAGTTGCTGACCTTGATTCAGAACCAGTAAGGGTTTTGGTAAACAACATTTTTAAAAATTCTTTCCCAGAGTAAGAACCATTGATTTCAGTTAAGGCCATACTGGAGTATATGCTGTTAGGCACGTAAAAAGCTTCTATTTTGTTCTAGAAAGATCACGAGGTGACCCTCATCCGGGAATCTGTTTTGCGTCTTAAATTAGTGTATAAATGTTGTCTTGATATAATTTGTTCATTCGAGCTCCAAACCAGTGACACTTAAAGGTGTTTTGTTGTGACCAGTTTGAGTAGAAATTTTATTTAATGGAGTTAGTGATTCTTTCCCTGGAAATATATAAGTGCTCCTACGAAATTCTTGGATAAAGACATTTATTGAAATTTATTCGAAATTCAGAACTGGAATAATATTTCTGTGATTCAAAAAAGAACTGTTGACACAACAGCATTTCGCAGGTTACAACAGACGTCATCACCTTCCATTTGGGATTTCATCGAGACTCGAACTCGATTCATCCAGGACTATTTATTAATAGGACTTCTATTTTTTAATTCTTGGATTATTTTTGGATTGGATTCAGAAAACCCTAAATTCTTTTCCTCATTTTTCACTTGGTTTTTCAAGGGAAATAAATTATTCGTTAAATTTTACAAAGCTTGTTGTCTTCACTCTTTTCCATTACGTTTGGTAGGAGCCTAGACACGTAACAATATACATGCATATATATATATATATATATATATATATATATATATATATATATATATATATATATATATATGTGTGTGTTTATGTGTGTGTATTTGTGTGTGTGTGAGATCAATTCGTTATTTCAACGGCGTATAATTGTTATGTACTTCAAACGATGTTGTGGATTTTCGCACATGAGCGATAGCGTCGCTGATATGTGAAATTCATCGTCGGACATTTGACAGTCAGACAGCATGGCTGAAATTGCGCGTCCCATACGGGTATGCGTTGCTCGCGATGGTGGCGATTCTTGTATCCCTGTGCTTGATTGTACAAATATTCGGAAGAATTCATAATTTATAACATCGTTAGGATGTCAGTTGAGGAGTTTTACATATCAACTCAAAATACCATCAGTACGAGGCAGTGTTTAATGTTTTGTCTTCCGGATCCAATATAAACATTTCCTCAGTGTCCTTGTTTAGCAGGACCAACACAACTCCGGAGAATTTGTCGAACGAATGGCTTCATAAGTATGTTGTAAAAATGCTACATTTCGCAGCGCTGAAAATTGAAATCCTGTATACCCCGGTGATCGCTGCAGTATGACTGTCGGTGATTTTGCCCATGTTTTGGATTTTAGCGGTGATGTCAGCCATTCCTTTGGCGTTGCTTGCGCTTGATGAATGTCCCTCTGTAACGTCGCTGTAACGTTCGAGAACTACTTGGAATCACTGAAGACACCTAACCGCCTAATAATCGTATCAACGTTGGATCGCACCGTTGTAACTGAATTTTTGACACCGACAAAATCATCAAGTTGCGTGTGGATAGCAGCAATTTAACATCCATCACCGGAGGTTTTTAAAAATATTCATCTGCGACCCTACCGAGGTCACGAAAATTATTGCGCAATCGGGTAAACGTAGCTACATGTGTAGAGAAAGGTTTAGAATAAGATTGTTCTCACAGAGATTCATAAACGTAACTAGTACCGTCAAAACATTGCAGACTGTATGAGAAAGAGTAGTCCGAGTTTCCTCTGACCCTTGCCACCCTATTTTTGATATTTGGACATTTATGTTTGGATATAGGGTCAGAGTCCATTCCCTATCGAAAAGTTGGAATTCGTCGACACCATTCGGCATAGGGTAGCCGCTTACTAGCCGGCCTAGCAAACTTTAACGACCTTTCATCGAGATATACCTGCATGAAATCGATAGGAATATGACTTATTTTTTCAGAAATAGCGAGTGTAGCATTTGTTATATCTTTAATCCACTGAGAGACGAGATGCAACTATAGCGTTGATAAAATTTGACATGGAACTCGCCATTTGCCAGAGAGAGAGAGAGAGAGAGAGAGAGAGAGAGAGAGAGAGAGAGAGAGAGAGAGGGAGAGAGAGAGAGAGAGAGAGAGAGAGAGAGAGAGAGAGAGAGAGAGATTCGGCTTCACAGAAAGGAAACGTATAGCAAGAAAGCAGAAGGAAAAAATAGCTCCATATGTCCACGAAGTGGGGAATGAAAACAGACAGCCAAGTTACGGTTGATGTCCGAAAGAGGCTAGAGAGATACAGAAAGAAGAGGTAAAGGAAAACGGCGACTCTAACCTGTCACCAATATTGAATTTGGAAGGGCCGGAAGCAACCACTCTATTCCGGCATGCGTAGCAAATGAGTTCGATCATTCACTCGATTCTGTGATGAAATTTGTTTTATCGGTATAACAGAACGGCTAAATTGCATTTCGTATAAATTTTGTAATTCTATTTCAAAGAGAAAGTGTATCATTCATCTGTCGTGTATAATTTCATTTTGTTTATGTAATTAATGAAATTATTATATTTTACGTACTGGGGGTTCTGTTGTCGCATTCTATATCTCTGCTCAGATCTCTATTATTCCATCCATTAATCTCATATTTTAAGTTATTATTTACTCGATCGGAGCAGTAGCATCGTTGTCAATTATCTTCTAGATAACGATAGCCAAAGCACCACATAACAAATAGGGGCCATCACCCCCTAACACATTGCTTACCAAGACCGTATTCATGACCTATTTAAGGCATGTCCATCTGGGAGGAGATTGTTAGGTGTCAGCTAGTCGTGTGTCAAGCACGTCTAATGCAGTCATACTTTTGAAAGGAGAAGCTTATCAAGAATGTAACCACGTCGGAAAGACCTTTTTATCCACCATGTTTTCATGGAATGCACCGATGCTATCGACTCGAGGCAAAGCTATTTTAGGATTTGTCCCTTGCAAACTGTTCCAAGAAAGAAAGTTAGATAACGTTTTGGAATTCTTGAAAGAACGCCACTTATGCATACAGTTATGATTCGTCTGCTTGTTAGACCCCTGCCTCTAACCAGGTCGCTGAGGTAATCCTCGCGCCTGTCACTCCATCCGTTAGGTTTTAACTGATTACCACGAAACATTGTAAATATCATGGCAATCACCTGGAGATGCATATGTTGATAAATAACTTTGCTCCTTCAATTTTTGATAAAGTTATTGACACTTTTGTCTTGTAGACATATATGATATAATCTCGTTAGCGCATCTAGTCCTCCAGTTTTTGATGGATTGCCATTAAACTTGGCAAATATTATGGTCGCGACTGAAGATGCGCATATTGACAAATCATAATCACTGTTCTCCAGTAGTACGTTTTAGAATAGTTGCCCTTCATGTCTTGAAGCGTAATGGTGTGTATGACACGATCTCGTTAGCATCACTATAGTACTCGCATACTCTCCCGTTTGTTAGTACCACCCATACCGATTTTAAAAACGAAAAGCATCAAGGATATAGAAAATGCACAAAACTTAACCATTTCATTCGTTGATTTATAATTTGTAACCTGATTGTCGCCAAAGGGTCCCAAACACTGCCAGACTTCCGATTTAAACAAGCAAACCAAGCTCCCGGTGTAAACAAGCAAACAAACTGTTCGCTGTTAATTTCTGGTTTCTAGACTATGTAAACCTGTGTTTTCTGCATCCATTATTTGCAGTGTCTAGTTTTAATATTTCTAAAAGAGATTGAACAAATAAATAGGAAGAAGTCTTGTATACACATGTTCAAAGAAATGTAAATCCAAAATTTACGAAATTATTGAGATTTTCATAGACAGTGAACTACATCACAACATCCCATCTGTTGCTTCAAGACATAATTGGCCCAAGGAAACATGGCGACCATGTTGGTAAAGAAACTCCCTTTGATTCGAAACGCAAACAAGTTGACAGTGTTTGGTACCCCCTGAGGACAATCAGGTTAGATCTTATAAATCAATGAATGAAATGACTGTTTTGTGCATTTTTATATCCTTGATGATGCCTTCTGTTTTTAAAATCACTAGCATGTACATTTTGTAAAAAAAAAAACAAAGAAGTCGAAATTTAAATTATGTAACGTTGAAATAATTAGTTTACAATGCAACAACTTAGAACCTGCTAAATCACTTGAAATTAAAATTCCTTTTCACATTGAAATCTGAGTGTCAACATTCGGAATAGTTACATGACTCGATACAACGGAATTAGTGTTCATTATGTCATTGTAGAGATAACGTGTGATATGCCAAATTGCAGAGATAACGTGTGATATGCTAATTTGTAAAGATAACGTGTGATATGCCAAATTGTAAAGATAACGTGTGATATGCCAAATTGTAAAGATAACGTGTGATATGCTAAATTTACGAAGAATAAGGTGTAGAACAGGGGTCATATTAGTCCCATAGCTGCGTCTCCTCCACATTCTGTTTGATACTGACGGACCATTTGAGGGCCTGATGTCACCCGTTCATTAAAACGTACAATTCTGCTGCATACAAATCTGTCTGGAAAACACACAAGTGTACGGTTTGAACGCCAGCCGGTATTTGGTAACAGCCGTTTGTAGCGACAAAATTCAAAATGCCCACAGGTAGTAGGATTGTGTTATTCCACTTGGATTTACAAGCCATCAAACGTTTGATTTATTCCGGAATTATTTGGTAAATACCTTTTAAAGAAGACACTTCAACCAACAGTTTATCATGTTATTGAGGGTTCCATAATCTCGTGGTATTGACTATTTCCATTCTAAATAGACACTCGCACCATCTGCCGGTCGTTTATAACGGTAGTTATATTAATTACAAGTATTTTATCACAACTAATAAATTCTTTCAACAGTGCTTCCTGTCCTGGAAATAAATAAGAAAATATTCAATAAGTAGAAAATGTATCAAACATTTACTTTCCCCTTGCCCCATATGCAAATACAAGTTTCCTACATCTCATACCGAAAGCCGAATCACGTCCCGCTTGGTTGAATAATGTCGTCAATTTGATGTTTACACTCGTATAAGCAGTCACGTGATTGTCCTTGTTTGCATATCGGTCACGAAAAACATGGTAGAGAATAAGGATTGTTTATTGATACCCTTATTAATACCCACTAATAACGAATATTTGAACAGGAGAACTTGGCATTCGTTTCAGCTTTGTTACCCCCCAACCCCAACCCCCAACATTATTCCGGAAACCGTTGGGAAACCGTTTTCAATGTGCGCCATTATCAACGTGTGTGTGTTTGTATGTATGTATGTATA